>CAUYON010019736.1:0-32799 GCA_963573935.1 Arctocebus calabarensis | reverse complement strand
TGTATACCATTAATTGCCTCCTCTTACCTGATTGAGATGGCTAAAACTTCTAAATACGGATCAAAAATGTTTTCACATAGTAAACGAGAAAATCTCATGAATGTTATGTCAATCAGGTTGATGAAAATATCTCAGATTGCATGTGAAGCCCGCACACTGTACCCCATGATTGAACTAATGTATGCAGCTATGATTCAAAATAATAATAATAATAATAAAACTCATCTAACAATCAAAAAAAAAAACTTCCATTACAATGTTAAAAAGCAGTGGAGACAATGGGCAACCTTGCCTGGTTCCTGATCTGAGTAGAAATGTTTTCAATTTTACTGCAATCAATATGATATTGGCTATGGGTTTGCTGTAGATTGCCTCTATCAATTTAAGAAAAGTTTCTATACCTATTTTCTTAAGTGTTCTGATGATACTGGATATAGTCAAAAACTTTTTCTGCATCTATTGAGAGAATCATATGGTCTTTATTTTTTAGTTTGTTTATGTTATATATTATATTTATAGATTTACGTATATTGAACCAACCTTGAGACCCTGGGATAAAACCTACTTGGTCATAGTGTATAATTCATTTGATGTGTTGCTAGATTCTGTGTGCTAGGATCTTCTTGAATATTTTTGCATCTATGTTCATTAAAGATATTGGTCTATAGTTTTCTTTTTGAGTCTTTTCCTGCTTTAGGGATCAGGGTGATATTTGCTGCAAGAATGTGTTGGGAAGTATTACTTCTTTTTTGGTGTTTTGGAAAAGGTTAAGTAATATAGGTACTAGTTCCTCTTTAAAGGTTTGGTAGAATTCTAATATGAAGCCATCTGGTCCTGGACTCTTCTTTTTTGGGAGATTTCGTATAGTTGATTCTATTTTAGTACTTGATATAGGTCTGTTCAGCATTTCCAGTTCTTTCTGATTAAGTCTAGGAAGTTGGCGTGCTTCTAATTATTGGTCAGTTTCTTTCAGATTTTCATATTTCTGAGAATAAATTTTTTGTAGTATTCATTAAGGATTTTTTAAATTTCTGAGGTGTCTGTAGTTATTTCACCTTTGTTATTTCTGACTGATGATACTATGGATTTTAATTTTCTATTTTTGGTTAGGTTGGCCAAAGGTTTATCAGTTTTGTTGAATTTTTCAAAAAATAAACTTTGTGATTCATTGATCTTTTGAATAATTCTTTTGTTTGTGATTTCATTTAATTCTGCTGTAATTTTAGTTACTTCTTTTCTTCTGCTGGGTTTGGGGTTGGAATATTCTTCCTTTTCCAGTTTCTTAAGATGTCCCATTAAGTTATTTTTCTGTTCTCTTGAGTAAGGCTTGCAGCACTATAGATTTCCCTCTTAGGACTACCTTTGCCGCATCCCACAGGTTTTGATAATTTGTGTCTTCATTATTGTTTTGTTCCAAAAATTTAGCAATTTTCTTCTTTTGTTTCCTTTTTTGGCTGGGGCTGAGTTTGAACCCACCACCTTTGGCATATGGGGCCGGCGCCCTACACCTTTGAGCCACAGTCACCTCCAGGCAATTTCCTTCTGAATCTCTTCTGTGACCCTGCTATCATTGAGCATAAGGTCTTTGTATGAGTATGCAGATACCTATTATTGGTGAATTCAACTTTTATTGCATGATGATCCAAGAAAATATAAGGTATTCTGTATATTTCTGTAATTTTTAATTTGCTGAGGTTAGACTTGTGACCTAAAATGTGATCAATTTTGTAGGATGTTCCATGGTCTGATGAGAAGAATGTGTATTCAGTTTTCTTAGGATGAAATGTTCTGTAGATGTGTGTTAAATTTAATTGTTCTTTGTTAAAGTTCAAGTCTAAAATTTCTTTGCCTAGTTTCTTATTGGAGGATCTATCCAACACTGCCAAAGGGATGTTAAAATCTCCAACTATTATGGTGCTGGAAGATATTAAATTGCTCATGTCTGTATGGTCTCCTTTATAAATTGAGGAGCATTCTGGTTGGGCACATAAATGTTAATAATTGACATCTCATCATGTTGAGTGTTTCCCTTAACAAATATGAAGTGACCATCCTTGTCTTTCTTTACTTTTGTTGGTTTAAAGCCTAGTGTATCTGCAAATAAAATTGCCACCCCTGCTTTTTTCTGATTTCCATTTGCCTGGATTATAGATGCCCATTCCTTCACCCTGAGTCTATATTTATTCTTTAAGGTAAGATGAGATTTCTTGCATGCATCAGATATCTGGCCTGAGTTTTTGTATACAGTCAGCCCACCTGTGCCTCTTAAGATGACAGTTTAAGCTGTTCACATTAATTAGGAGTATTGATAAGCCTGGTAGTATTTTGGGTGTCAAGTTTTTCGAAAGTCCAGTAACATTTTGAATCTTTTCACCACTGTGGAAATTGGGTTTTGGTCAAGAATTTCAGAGTTTACTTCAGTGGTAGAGCATTGTGTTGATTGTTATGGAGGATGGGTCTGAGAATATCCTGAAGAGCTGGTTTGGTTATGGCAAATTTCTTCAACATGTGTACGTCATTAAAGTATTTAACTTCTCCATCATAAATGAAGCTCGATTTAGCTGGATACAGGATCCTGGGCTGAAAGTTGTTTTGTTTCAGGAGATTGAAGGTTAAAGACCATCCTCTTCTGGTTGAAACGTTTCAGCAGAAAGATCTGTAGTCATTCTAATATTCTTGCCCTTGTAGGTTATGATTTTCTTGTGTCTGGGTGCTTGCACAATTTTCTGTTTATTAACTTTGGCGAAGTTAATGACAATGTGTCTAGAAGATGCTTTATTTGAGTTGAGTCTTGTTGGGGTTCTGGAATGTCTGCTCCCTGAATTTCAATATCTCTTGCCATGTTTGGGAAGTTCTCCTCAATTATCTCTTGGAGTAGAGTATCTGTACCTTTTGGACCATTCTCTTCTCCTTCAGGGATTCCTATGAGGTGAATGTTTGCTCTTTTGGAGTGGTCCCACAATTCTCTCAGGGAATGATCCATTTTTGCTCTCCACTTCTCTTCCTCTTTGAGCATTTGGGAGCATTCAAAAGCTTTGTCTTCAGTGTCAGAGATCCTTTTTTCTGCCTGCTCCATTCTGTTACTGAGGTATTCTACTGTATTTCTCAGATCTTTGAGGGCTGGAAGTTCTTACCTCAATGTGTCATAATCTTTGGTGATTTTGTCTTTGAATTCATTGAATTCTTGAGACAACTTTTAAATTGCTTCTTGAATTTCTAATTCCATCTTTACCTCCATTCTGTTAATCTTACTTGCAGTTCAAATTCTGAATTCGATTTCTGACATCTCAGCCATTTGTTTATGAATCTGATCTTCTGTTGTGTCTCCTTTGTCATTCCTTGGGGGAGTTAATCTACTCTGATTATTCATGTTGCCAGAGTTTTTCCACCCTTTGGCTAGAGAAGCTGGCAAGGTGAAATTGAATTGAGGGCTCCTGGAATTGTAATTAACCAGCCCTTTACCACAGAACTTGGATTGGTAATTGCAGCTTTACCCTTAGAGCTTTAGAAAGGTCCCATTCAATACTACTGCTTGAAACTCTGGGCACCTGCTTGGTGTCGTGCGGCCAGATGGCGCTGACTGGTATTTAGCTAATCTCTGGCCAATCCTAGTGAATCAGTGGCTTTGGGCTGAAATCTCAACTGTGGAGATACATAAGCATCTAAGCCACCCCACCCCATTCACCACAGGTCACAACTGGAAGGGGAGAATCCCACACTCCCACAACAACAGTCAGGGTACAACCTTGGTGGGTCCCCGGGTGATCGGCCCAGGTCAAGAGTTCCAAACCAGTTGTCCCAGTCGACACAAACACCGATCTGGTGGGAGAGTTCAAAAGGTCTTCAGCATCTAGGCAGTGAGGATCCACTGGAAGCTCAATTTGACCCTAATGGGAGGGACCATGGAGCTGCCACCACTGTCAGGGGCAGCGCTGGCACTGTTGGGGGTGGTGCCACCCATCTGGGAACTGCTGTGTGCAGGTCACAGGGGCTGGCGGGGAGCTAGAGGGCCTTGCCACTGGCCACAAGGGTCACAGGAGCTGGACGGGAGTCACTGCCATGACCACAGGAGCCTGGCGAGGAGCCAAGCAAGAGAGTCCATGGTGGGCCATGGTCCCCAGTGGTCAGTAGCGCAGGACCTGAGCTATACCCTTTCCAACACGAGGCAAGTCTCTCTCCCCTTGTGACTCTCTGCCTCTATTAAAGTTACAGTTTCAGTGCACCTGTCCCACAGCTCATGAGGTTCTCTGCCCTAGTAGAAATCTGCCAAAGGCTCTCCATTGTGCAGGGGGTAGTCTTCCAGACCACCAGGACAGGGGGAAAGAGTGGATTGCAAGTTCAGGAAGATGGGAGAATATTAGACCAACTTTTAGCCCAGGTAAGAGACTGCCTGAGCTTGCAGTGACATCTCTCTGTGGAGGGAGTCCCGGCCTTCAGTCGTTCTCTCCCCTTTGGTGAAACAAAAGGTCCTCTGTTCTCCACTCACCTCAAGCCACCTCCTGGGGACGTGGGGGGTGGGTGGGAGGGGAAGGATTCCCATCCTCTTTGGGATGGGTTTTGTACCTGAAATTTGTTTCCTTGGTGTCCCTGTTTGTCACAGCAGGGGTGATATGAACCTATCAATCCTCTCTTTCAGCTCAGCTCCTGATCTTATGCTTTATTGGGTTATTTCTGGCCATTATTTCTCCCTCTGGATGGGAGCCTCTGCCGAAAACTGGCTTCAGTCGGCCATCTTGCCTCCCTCCCTTAGCCTTAAACTCATATATGCCATTCATCTAGGGAGAGTGAGTAGGTAAGGCTACAAAATTAAGTTTGTTTTTCACTTACTCTATTGCATGTGACGTAACTCTTAGTAGGTTATTTACAGGCTCAAGGATGGGGCAAGTTATTTTGAAGTTATTGAGATTCAGGTTAAAAGTTCTTTCCGTAAATTTGTAGCTAGGTAATAACTAAAAAGTCTGGAGGTTATTTTCCCGTTTTTCCCCTTTTTGAATGTAAAAATGCACAAACTCTTTGAGCATTTAGAGAAATCTTTTCAGATTTCTAAAAATTAGAAGAAAACATGAATGAAATACCTTTTTAGTAAGCCAAAAGGAATAGACATTTTTGATATGCAAGTTTACAGTTGTATAGCTTTGAATACTAAAGGTAGTATTTTCTTTCTCTTAATGGTGAAGTCCTGAGTCCTTTTTTCTATCTGACATTATTTGCCATCTAGTCATGTTCTATGTTAGAATCTTGAATGCTTTAATGCAGTTTGTATTCTGCAAACAGACAAGTTGGTTAACTGAATTGATTGTAGTCAGACAGAAAAGTCATGTAGACCTGAATGTGGATCCTGGCGTCATCAGTTATCAACTATAAGACTTTAGTCAAGTAATTTATCTCCTTTGAGTCTTTATTTCCTCATCTGTAAAATAAGAAAAATGTTCTTTTTCCATTGAATATAAAGGATTCAGTGATACAATTTATTCAGATTACCTGACATGTACTTGGTATTAAATGAGTTTTGTTTGTTTTCTTTCATTTTTTGCTGGCAACTCTTCTAAAATTTTAACATTTGCTTGGTTTAAACTTTTCTGAGCTTACATTTTATCATCTATGAAATGGGGATACCATCCACATTTGTGTAATCATAAATATAGAATGAAAGCAAATATCTTTTACCTTTGTGTTTACAGCTGCAAGCAAGTCACACCAATCTACAAGCCAGATATAATGAAGCAAAGAAAATGCTGACAGAGGTGAGCAGGTTCTCCATTCTCCCTGGGCTTTATCGAGAGTCATTTTTTACCTGCACTACTAATGGAATGTGGAGGAGACATGATCCCGTTCTCAGATGCTCCAGTCCATTTTAGGACATAAGACATTTACATGGTATTGTGTGACCCATGCTATCAGTTTATCCACACTGCTACATTCAAACCATAGTAGTCTTGGTAGGAGATGTCACTGTGGGCTACAAGGATCAGGAAAGACTTCCTGAGGAAGACAGGTCTGATGGGCAGGGCCTGGGGGTCCCAGGGTGGAGCTCACAAAGTCACTCGGAGTGAAAGTTCTCTGCTTCTTAAGCAGCAGGTTATGTGATAGCTCCAAAATGCTGAATCCCTTGAGTGTGAGGTTTCTTTTGAAAGACAAGAGAACTGAAGTGATATAATTTGTTGTTCCGAATTGCCAGATAGCTCTGAGGCAGAATGGGGGAGGGGGTCGCAGAAGAAGGTCTGTGGGATGTGATTAAACCACAGGTTCAGGGTGGGCCAGGTTGCAAGTGTACCATCTCACATCAGTGGGTTGCTTACCTCCCACTGCTGATTGCCTAGGAAACCAAGAGAGGAAACAGATTATCTCTGATGCCACATCTGTCATGAAGAGTGTTTAGATATTTCTGTCCCTTGATTTCTACAGAAAGCTATCTTTATCCACATCTGGGGTTTTTTTGTGATTTGGGGGTAGCTTGGGTTATAGCTATACTCTGGAAGAACCTTATTGCAAGGTCTCCACCTAGCAATTTCTGGACCATTTGAAAACTGGGATTTCAAAGATGTCTTTGAATCCAAGGCAGTCCCTACTTTTATAAAATCTCATGTGACTTTTTTCTGTAGCAGTATGTATGTAGCACTTAGTTTGCCACCTTGCTGTGACTCTGACAGAGCTTTGTAACTCTGACTTGGACTAGTTTCTTTAGTTGTTATCAGAATGTTTGAAAGGGACAGGCACAATAGTGGCAACTAGAATAAATTTTTTTCTAAACATATCTGCCTTTCCCTTAGATTACCTTCCTTTACCTGAGAATGTGTTCTTTATAGATTAGATGACAAGTTCAGTGGACAGGGGGTATCCCTGCTGCTATATTACTTTTAATAATGCAGTCTTTAGCATGAAGTTCGCCAAGTCGTGGATCTTTCTTTGTATAAAAATATGGAAGAGATTAAAGGTAAAACATCTTGATATCAATTTTCTAAGACATTTATATACCTTAGTACATAAATTCTAAATGGCCATAAAGTGGCTTTTAATACTAAACACTAAATTATTTGTTGAACCTTTTCCATGTGCTAGAGAGGTGGAAAGTGTGATTTAAGTCAATAGTATGAATATATAGTTGTGTACTGGTGGGGTGGTCAGAGACTGACCCCACTAAAGGTTTCTTTGTATATCTGTTGAAGTGGGACATTGGAACATGTGAAAACAAACTGCCGGTGGGGTCAGTCCCTGACACCCCATTGGTGTGTGATTTTAAATAATAACAGCAGCCAGAATTACTACGTGTGGATGTGCTCTGGGCATATCACGTGTATTAATCTAGTGTGGTTGTGAAGATTTAACAGACTAATACATGTAAGACCAGACATGTATTAAAATTCCCGGCCCTGGCATCAGTAGCATAGGCTGCCAGGTTGTAGCCCGTCCACTATGTGAGTTCAGCAGTCACAATTTTAATTTCTTAGGTGTGAGACTGACTCTTTTTAATATGTGCAGTATTCTCACATGTATCTCTAAGACCATTAATTGTATCTAAAGTTTTTCTTATTCTGTAACTCTTCAGGTCAGAATTCACTCGTTGAGTTGAGATAACTTTTCTGATTATATCTTTCCTCAAGTTTTTGGTGATTCTTGGATATATGTTCTCATCTTTGATTTCGAAATTTATGGCTACCATCTCTGTGGATACGGTATCCATTCTGGAAGGGTGCTACCTACCACTTGTGGGATCAGCCAGTGGTAACTACTGGTCTGGGTTAGCAAAATCCCCCATTTCTCCGGTGTTGACAACTATATGGCACCTGGTTCTGCCTCTGAGATTTAAAGCACCAACTATTGGGTTTAAGGGAATCGGGCATTATTACTTAGCCTACCTGGTTTTTCCTAATGCAGAGCCCCAGCCCTGCAAACCAATCCTTCCTACTTCTGCTAAATCCACGTGGCACCTTCCTCAGGCTATACTTGCTGGCCAGTCGTCTTTTTTGTACTGTGAGGTTAATTTTTATGATCTTGTCTGGGTTTCAGGGGGTACCTGGTTCTAGAAGTAGCTGCTGCAACTTGTGCTTAGACTACTATTTTCAACTAGACTCTTAGAATTTTTTTTATTTATGTATGTATGTATGTATTTATTTATTTATTTATTTTTTGCAGTTCTTGGTCAGGGCTGGGTTTGAACCCACCACCTCTGGCATATGGGACCGGCACCCCACTCCTTTGAGCCACAGGTGCCACCCGACTCTTAGAATTTTTTAAAAGGTTATACATTCACATGGTTCAAAATTCAAGAAGTAAAAAATACTTTTGTAACACAATTTTTCAGTTACCCATTTCAGAGAAACCAGTGTAACCAGTTTCTTTTGAATCTTTTCAGGGATACTTTATGAGTATGCAAGCAATCACATACATTTTTTATACACCTATACATTCAACATATACATTTCTTTATACACTTTGGAAGTAGCTGTGTTCATGGTCTTGAATTTTGTTTTCTCCAGCTATATTTAGCAGATATTAGAGATCATTATAAAAGAGCTACTTTACTGTTTATTTTTTAAGTAGCAGCTTAGTATTCTATTGTATGATTTAACTGTATACTTTATACATTAAAAGACTGATTGGAACTATGCTCTAAAAAAATCCCATTATTGTCTCAGAAAAAGAAAGTGAAATTATTTAAGAAGTCAGAAGTTTTAACTCTGCCTTATTAACACCCGTGATATTGATATTCTGAGATTTAAGTTTGGGTCTCTCTTTTATCCACCTTTTATTTTCCCCTTATTACCAAAGGCACCTGTTTTCAGGATTACTTTGGTCGTTCCATCCATTTGCTGCAGTGATTTAAAAATATTGCCAAGGTTTTTCTAATCAGCAGAATGTGTCTAGAAGAGTCTAATTTTGACCTTTTCAGGTTATGTCTCCATTCCCATCCCATTTCTTTGCCCTACTTGTTTTCTCAATGCACAGCCAAATGCATTTGGCGTGGCCACATATCAAAAGTGAGGTATAGATATGAGCCAGAGGGAAGGAAAATGGTGCACTCACTGTTCTATCCTACCACGTCCCTAGCAACAACGCCTCCCTTCTCTCTGCAGCTGAAGAGCTATAGTGAGAAACTGGACAAAGAGCAAGCAGCCCTTGAGAAGATAGAATCCAAAGCTGATCCAAGGTAAGAGGCATCCATTTATTTTCTCTTTGAAAAATAAGTGACTGACCCCACCGGCAGTTTGTTTTCACATGTTTGTTTTACATGTTCATGAAAAGGCATCCATTTATTTTCTCTTTGAAAAATAGCTAATACATGATGGCTTGTTTGGGGACAAGACAAAGCAGCCTAAGGCCATCAGGTCCGTTCTTTTCACATGCTATGTTGACTCTTTGTTGCCCAGGCACATGCTGAGGTATGCTTGGGTTGCCTTCAACCCAATTCCCTTCATAAGCAGAAGCAGCATTTTGTTTGTTTTTCTGTTCTTGGAGTCAGCCATACCTTACCTTCATAGTACAAAAAGGCATATGATGAGAAGTCTATCACACCCTACCCCAGCCACCCAGTTCTCTCCCAGGAATCCACAGTGTTACCAGTTTTTAACAGCACATGTCTCCTTGGGAGAACAAGCGCAGTCTTTTTTGGCAAGAAATAGCTGCTATAATTTTGTTCTGTTTTGATTATTTTTACATTTCATGTAAAGTTAATTGTCAGTAGAGGAGAAGAAGCACTTAACATTGGACCATTTTTTGCTCTAGACTATTTCCATGGTAAAACCTAGGTGTTGCTTATTTGAAGGAGATTGTAAAATCATAAAAAGTTTCAGACACAGAAACTACTACACAGAGTAGTTCTGGTTTATGGACATCCACAGAATACTTAGCTCTATAATTAAAAACCTTTCTTTCATGATTTGGATCAAAGTGCTGTCGGATAGTTGACATTTTTAGTTTTTAATCAGTGGTTTTAATGGGCTTAAGCAAGTTGTTTTCTTTTCAGAATGGATATTAAAAATGATTTTCAATACTGTATATGTCCTGAATATAGTTGAATAATTGGCATCATATGATATATCCAGTACTTTTTAAACTCATTCATGTATCTATAGTTGGCATTTTAATTCTGGAATTTCTAATGTTAGTTTAGATCTGATCTGATGGTCTTAGCTATATAATTGAATAATAATGTCACTTAAATTGATGGCATTATCATTTGTGGAGACTCCATCAGAAATTCTTAGAGGTGACAAAAAATATTAAAAAGAGTCTTTTTTTTTTTTTGCATTTTTTGGCCAGGGCTGGGTTTGAACCTGCCACCGCCGGTATATGGGGCCAGCGCCCTACTCCTTTGAGCCATTGGCGTCACCCAATACAGTCTTTTTTTTTTTTTTTTTTTTTTAGCTGGGGACCTGATTTTTGCTGTGATTCATAATGGCCTGCCATGTGTTTTGTTGTTGTTTATTTTGTTTTGTTTTTGTCTTTTTCCTTCAGTATTCTGCAGAACTTGAGAGCACTTGTAGCCATGAATGAAAATCTGAAAAGTCAGGAACAAGAGTTTAAGGCACATTGTCGAGTAAGTGTTATTTGGTGTCATCTCTTGGTTTACTCCCCTTGCCCGGTTGCAGCACCCCGTCCAAGTGCAGTTTGAGAACAGACCCATCACATAGTTACTCATCAGGGGTGTATGTGGTCTGGAAGGATCCTGGAAGTAAGTTAGAATAGTAACTATGTGCCAAATCCCAAAATTGAGAGTACAGTCTAGCAAACAGTGTTACCTAATTCACATAGGTATTTGAAAGAAAAGTTTGATAATTTTTTTTTAAATATGTCATATTTTATTGATATGAACTTTGTGAAAAGAATCATTCAAAACCAGGGCTGTCCTGAAAACCTGGGGTATCTTTGTGTCCTATGTATAAGCTCTGGCTCCTGTGATCTGGAAATTTGTATTCTGGTTGTGGAGGTGACGTGTACACAGGTGACTATAGAGCAAAAAATGAGCCTGGGCAAATTCAGTGTGAGACCCAGTGGAGGAAAGGCCACTTTGGCACAGTGGCCATCAGGAAGCTCAAATCTTAGTTAAGGGCAAAGCAGGATGGCAAGTGGAGAAAGGACTTCCAGCTGTAGGCTGGCCCCAGGTGGTGTGGACAGGTGGATAAGGGTGAGGCTTTCTGGGAGAGGAAGCTGAAAAGGCTGATTGGAACTATGCTCTAAACCACTGTCATTCATCTTATTTCCCAGTGATTACTACATGCCTCACCAGCTTTTTAGAAAGAAAGACCTCTCCTGACTTAGGTACAGCTGCCTGTATCCTCCTGAAAAGAACTTTACTAGGCTGAGAATTGGTGTTCAGTGCAGTTAGCTCCTAATTGGCTTTTTGTCCTAGCATAAATTCATGAAATGTAAAAATAAGATTTTAGGATCAAATTGCTAAATAATTGCATCCATTTGCTACCTTGTTCAAGTTTTGTAAATCTTCCTATCACTTTTAAAGGAGGAGATGATACGGCTGCAACAGGAAATTGAGAACCTGAAAGCTGGAGATGAAAAGGTAAAGTTCCTGAGTTAGTCCTTGAGACTACTAGGGGCTGTTATGACTTATGTAGGGAAAGATTTCTAGAGGACTGACCAGCATTACGGTCTGGTGCTCACTTAAACTGGTCCTATAAATACACATTTCTCAACTGGTTCCCTCCCCTGACTTTCTTAGATTTGTACCCTCTCCTTTCTCTTCCTTATGGGGTAAAAGGCAGCAGTGGGTGTGAAAGGCAGTAACGCAGATAGGAGTTACCAGACCACACAATGCTGGCCTCTCTCCCTTTAGGGAGATGTTTCCAGGATTTGTCTGAGCTGTTTCCTGTTCATTATATTCTTTAAAGTTTATTCCTTTTACCCATTCCACTCTTCTCTCCTATGCAAGGAAATGCCCCCTTCTCAAAGGCAACAATGAACTTGAAAAAGGAGAATAGTGTCAGGTTTACTGTTAGAGCCCCAGGATTGCAGGAACATCTGGGTTTAGGGAACACTTCTGATCAACTGGCTCTCTGAACAAAGGACTTGATCTTCCAAGGAGCTAGTATGGATTTCTGTTAAATGTTAAATCAAAAAATAAGAACAGGAAAATAAAGTCTGTTTTTCTCGCCATATAAGATTGTAGGAATCTCTTTGGTTTTGTTTTTACTTCTCATACTTCTTTCAAATGTTATTTTCTGAGGAGCCTTGTACCTAAGAAGTGAGGTCTGGATATGGTCATAGAACCCATTGATGGCACTCTCTTCCTTGTAGAAATGGGGAGCTTGAGGCTCAAGGAGGGGGAGAGCTGTTCCCAGCCAACCAGCACCATAGTCCCCTTGTCCCACTGTTCCACCCAGAACTCTCCTCTGGACTGTCCCATGGCTACAGGACACGCCATACCCAGCAGTGAGACAGAGACCTTGCAGGTTTCTCTTCCCTGTCATGACTGATGATGTCATTACATAATCTGTAACATCTGTGAGGGGACTTAAGCATAGGTGAAAGGCAGAGCCCATGATAGCAGTGTTGTCCTGGGACCCTCATCACAAAAACTGCCTTTCCAGTTATTTCTAAAACTTTGAAACTTTGAGGCTGAAACCATTGGCTTGGTCAGCCTGAGTTTGCACAAATTACAGACTCTTCGGACCACATTATTCTCTCAGCATGTCCTGTCAGAGGGATTCCTGCTCGTGTTCAAAGAGAATTAGAGTTTACCTTGTTCATGTGTAATTGAGGGACATGTAAGAACACTTTACAATCGGGGCTCGTGCGAGGCCTGTTCCCTTTCTGCTCACTCCTCACACGTGCTCAGTGAGCATCAGATCATTTTCCAGCTGCACTGCCATACCCCTGCCCCATCCCTTTCCTACATCTGGATGCTGGTCTTCTCTCCCTTTCTCAGGAAACGTGTTGATTATGCTTCCGTCATTTCAGAATCCCTCCAGTGGAGAGCCTCCTAGTGCCCTGACCTCCATGACTCACAAGGTAAGTACCTGCCCATTCCTAGGACTGGTTTGTCCCCAGGTGTAACTTTACACTCGCCTGTGACAGTATCTCATGCCCACCTTATTGTTCCCTATGGCTACTTCCTCATTTGTTGGGCCTGCAGGGACATCGTCCCATTTGACATACCCAGCCCCTCAGATGGACACTGAAGGGGTGAAGGTCACCATTCTGGTGGATTTTCTTCCAAACCAGCACGCAAGCATTTTATCTTCACGCTAGCATCTCAGCTAAAAAGGGTAAAGGCCTTCATGCTGGTTACACCACAGCCTCTGAGGGGTAGGGGTGGTACAGAGGGAAGAAAGTCTCTCTGTTGTAACTATTTATTGATTTCTGTAAAGAGCCATATAGTATTTTCAGCTTTATGGGCCAACTCTGCTGCAGTGACCATAGTTGACCTGTAAATGAATGGACATGACTGTGTTTAGGAAAACTATTTACAAAGACAGGCCACGATGCACTTTCAGCCGTAGAATTTAGCTCATAGGCTATAGTTTGCTGACCTCTGTTCTGAGTTAAACCAGTGCTCCCAGCATTCCAACAAACCTCCAGAAGAAAGAAATAAGAAAGGAAGAAGAAAAGCAGGAAAGCTCTAAGCATTTGTCATCTTCAAGGATTCCTCTTCCCTTTGTGCCCTCATAATCCCCTAGAATGAGCTTCATGACTCCTATAGTGAAGTGTATTGGAGTTTGTCTACAGCTGAGCCCCGTGGAGGAGACTGAGTATGTGTGTTCCCTACACACAGGGTCAGGGACACCTCTGACCCCTTTTATAATTTGCTCTGAGGTAGTAAACCATCCAGCGGGGTCTCTTACCTCATCAGATTCAGTGAGGGGCCGGTTTCTCTTTATTCTCTATATCAGCCCTGTCCAAAAGAACTTTCTGCAATGGTGAAAGTGTTCTTTATCTGCACTATTCAGTACACCAGCCACTAGCTGCATGTGGCTAATAAGCGCTTGAAATATGGCTAGTGCAACTGAGAAACTTGAATGTTTTAAAAAATTTTAGTTGATGTAAATTTAAATAGCCACATATACGATAGAAACTTAGAAAGAAAACCAAGCATCAACACAGACACATAGAACAACAGATTTTTAAGTAATGATTTGTCTCCTTATTAATCATTTTTTATAGAGGAATGGGGGGAGGGGTATATGCATATTTGGAGGTTACATCATTTAAGAATCCCGGATTTGGTGTGGGTTTCAGAAAGAAGAGTTGTTATAATGTAATATGAAAGTGTGTCAACAGTCTAATGTGAAATGGGATACAGACACTAAAGTGAGGTGCCTGTGAGTAAGGCACCAGCCCCATATGCCAGAGGTGGCAGGTTCAAACCCAGCCCCAGACAAAAATGGCAGACCCTAAAGTTGGCCATTTATGAAAAGAAATTTGAGGGCTCAGGACAAGGGAGATATGATTAAAAAAAAACATATTCACTAGCAAAGATTTTATCAAACTGTGAAACTTTTCTATTCTCAAATAATTGCATCCTTTTCTAATTTTTAGGAAGACCTAGACAGACGGTATAATATGGAGAAAGAGAAACTTTACAAAATACGTTTACTACAGGTGAGTAAAAACAACAACAAAAAAATATGTAAATGCATCTAGTTAGATATAAATCTTTTATGACAGAACTGGAAAGTCTCTCAATATATAAGAACTAGAGAGGCGAGGTAATAGGCTGCTGTTCACCAATCTTCTTTCTATGTGGAGTGTAAGTCCATCACTTAAGATGTGGATAATAAGGTCTCACATTGGTGCTGTGTTTTCCCAGTTACCCACTGGAGTCAATCCTCAACCCAGGTGGGGAGTAGGTATTATTAGCTTCATTTTTCATGTGAAAAAATTGACTCAAACAGGTTACGTACCTTTCCAAAGTCAAGCCACTGATATAGTGCTTGCCACATGTTCTTACCTGATTCTGTTCCTCACAAAGTGCCCATTTTAGTTATCTTTTCTGGTAATCAGCAGTTTGTGGGAATGACATCAAATATGAGGGAGTTAGTTTTGGAAGGTAGTCCTAAAACTAAATTCACTAGAGCCAAAATTACATTTTAAATTCCCCTACATTGCCACTCTGGCTCATGGAAGCTTGAAAGCCAAGAACTTGTACTTTGACTGTGTTTGGCTCAGTCCTTCCTTCTGTTTCCTGGGAGGGAAAGACCGGGCTCTACTGGGAATGGCCAAAGGACTAGGAGGGCCCACGAGATCCTACCTCCCATCTTCCTTCTCTCTGTCCCCTACTTATTTGCTGGGCTCTGTGGTTAAATTTGGGTGAGTTAAATTTGTCTTTGCTACAAGTATTCTACTAATCAATAAAGACACACAGAATTAAATAAAGTCAAGACAGTACAGCTGCTTATTTGGAAACTTTTTGATTGAGCACTTAGTACATATTCAGCATCATACCAGGCCCAGAAATAGTAATGGGATGACCCATTTTTTGCAAGTTGGCTGCTGGCTATTTGAGAACCAAGACATGTCATAGACATCAAAGTATGAGGA
The DNA here is from genome assembly GCA_963573935.1 of Arctocebus calabarensis. Lineage (NCBI taxonomy): Eukaryota > Metazoa > Chordata > Mammalia > Primates > Lorisidae > Arctocebus > Arctocebus calabarensis. The sequence goes on along the minus strand of CAUYON010019736.1, from coordinate 17,307 downwards.
AGTTTATATGCAAGTCACCTACTAAGGGCTGCTCCTGACTGACTAGGGGGAAGCTGGCAGAAAAGCCAGTAGTTGGCTGAGTCAGGCGTTGGCTGCGGGATAGTAGAGAGGAACTGGTAGGGGAGAGATTGAGGAGCTGTAGCTGGTAGAAGTTAGTATTGGCTAGATGAGAGAGAAGAGTAGGGAGGATGCTTGAATTTCTGATACCAGGAGGAATACTTGTGCTATTCATTGAGAAGAAGCATAAAAGAGAGGAGATAGAATTAAGTAAGGGAGAGGGTGGATATATGAATAGGAGTGTTAATGCTATCTGTTAGGGACTTTTAAAAGTTGAGGCACTCAGCCAAGTAGAAATGTCACAGGAGTGGTTGGTTGTGAGGTTGGACTCTCAGAGTAGTGTGGGCTGGATACAGGGGCATCTGCACTGTGTCAGTGAGGACTATGGCTGTGAAAATGTAAAAGAGGCATTGGCTCTTACCCTGGGGAGCACAGCATGTGAGGGCAAGCAGAGGAAGAGGAGGGATCCTCCAACAAAGATGAGCTCAAACAGCTGGTCAAGAAGACAGGAGCATGAGGCCTCATGGAAGCTGAGCGGAGAGCTTGGGGGAGGTGAGCGGAGGAATTGCTGTAAGAAGTCAAGAGAGCTAGCAGCTGAGAGTTGTCCATTAGATGTGACCCTGAGAAGATCTATGTGATTTTGACCGGAGCAGTTCAGGGGGGTTCTGGGCAGAGCCTGGTTGGTGGGCTTAAGGGTGACTAGAGAGGGCGAGATAGAGGCCCCTGGGTCACATGGCTCTCAGAACACATGGCTGTGGAAGGGGAGTGCCTGAGAGCTGTACCATTTACAGAAGGGCTTTTGTAAGAAGTGAGGGACTTGAGCATATTTAAATGTTGATGAGAAGGAGCCAAGTGATACAGGTTAAAAATGCAGGGAAAAGACTGAATAATTGTATCTTAATATTCCTAAAAAACTAAAATAGGAGTGAAAGCCTGAGCACCCAAGCGTAACTTAGCCTGGGCACAAAGGAGAAATACATCTCTCCCTCTAACCAGAGCTATAGATACCTTGTTTTGGTTTGGTCGCCAGAGTTGATGTTGAGTTTCCAACCTGAAACCTCTTAATTCCCCAATGAGTAAGAGATTCATATCGTAGGCAAAGTAGCATGTGGCAGAAAGAGGATTGAAGGCATGGAAGAAAGGCAGTGCCTAGAGGCCACTTGGTCCCAAGACCATAAATGTGCAAGTAGCTTGCTGCTGTGGCAGCTGGCCCCAGCCCAATACAGCACAGTACCACACTGCCTCCCAGACCCCGTCGGTAGGGCAGTTTGCTCACGCATGGAAAGGGAGAGAATGCTGGAAAGGTATTTGAGGGGTAGATTGTAGAGGGTTTTCAACAAGGCCAAGTAATTTGGAATGTATGTGGAGTCAGCTGGGTGGCATAATCCCCGTCATCTGGAAAGCATTCCTATCATTGTCTATCCCTGGTTGGCAGTGGTTGAGCCAGCTACTGTAGAGCCCTTTGGGGCCTGGTGAGCTAGTTCTGGGCTGTCACAAAAGCCCTTCCCATTCAGTCTTCCTTCCTGTCCTTTGACTTGATGCTTTCTATAGTTTACTTCATAGCTACACTTCCTCCCATGTGTTATAAAGTGGGAATGTCATTCAAAATCTGAGATAGGGACCTCAAGCTAATGCCAGAAATTTGTACCTGCATTCCAGGGGAATGTGGTTGGGCTCAGGAGGGGTGCAGACGATACTTTGGCTCCCCAGAGAACACGGGAGGCCTTTTACCAAAGAGTGTTCTCCCCCTCCTTTTTGCATTTAGGCTCGAAGAAATCGAGAAATAGCAATTTTACACCGCAAGATCGATGAAGTGCCCAGCCGAGCCGAGCTAATCCAGTATCAGAAGAGATTTATTGAACTCTACCGCCAGAGTAGGTGCATCAGTCACAAAACAAGGCTGGGGAGGGACAGGCGGCAAAGGGCTCCGTCCTGCTTTGGTATGGTAGAGCCATGTATCAGTCCAGGAACATCATCAGGCCTGCTTGGCGGTCCCAGGAATGGCACCATGGCCCTCTCACCGCCCTCTCCATGGACAGATTGTTGAAGCCGGTTGAGCTCTTAGAGTAATGCTTTGAACCAGCCCCATTTCAGGCAGCCTGAGGCTGGAGAAGGGAGGTAGAGCTCCTGTTCCACTTTGCAACTTCACGTGGAACATCATGGCCCCAAGCATCTGTACATCAGTCCTCACTCACTGTTCTCTGCAGTCTTCCTTGCTGATGTGGACCTTACTTTCAATAGGATTATATTCACCCAGTCATCCAGGACTGGGTCCCTCTCAGCCTAAATCTGACCAAATCTCATCAGGTTAAGAACAGCCCTCAAAGCTGTCCATTGCCTTTCTCTTCCTATAGCCCCTGCCTTGTCTGCTTTCACTTGCATCATATCTTAGCCAAATGATGATTAGCTGGCCTGCAGCCCCTCCTTCTAATGTCTTAGCCACACATCACTTCTCTCTTTGCTGATACATCTCAGGAGCTCTTCAGGGCCTGCTAAATCAAGGCTTTTTCCTGGGCTCCTCCCCAGGCTTCTTTCCTTATCTAAACCCTCACTCTGGCCCCACCAGTCCATGCACTGCCACTGGGCACACAAAGAGCTTTGACATCACATTCCTGACTCTTCCAGTTCCCTGTGCCTGATCCCCCTCTCTTCTAGCAGGCAAAATCCTTTAAGACCCAACACAGATTGTCAGCCTATCTTGGGCCTTCCACCCCAGGCAAAAACTAATCATCCCTTGTACAGGCTCCCACTGTTACATGTCTCTGTGATCTCTCAAACTCAATGGATACAAAACTGAATTCAGCCTCCCTACCCCATGTTCCTCTAGCCAAGCCGGCCTCCTCTTAGGTCTCCAACTTGAGCTGCCCGTCATTTGATTCTTAGTAATTTTCAGTTCCATTTTTTTCTGGACTACTGCTGTAGCCCCCTCATATCCTACCCAGAGTCTAATTCCCTCACTTATACTCTTTCCTGAGAGATGTTTCTCAAACATAAATTTGATCATTTTATACCTTTGCTCTAAAAGCTTTCATATTTAATAGCTCTCCACAACTTGTTGAAAAATCAGAATCCTGAATAAATTGTTCAGAGTTGTGTATCATCTGGGCCCCACTCCACCATCTGTCTCCCCCTGCAGTCCTATGGTGCCCGCCCCTCTTGTGCAGCTGCATCTCGGCCTTGAGCAGATATCCAAGACAAGAATGCCGCTGTCCTGCAGTTCGCACTTGGCAATTAAAAATCCACCTCATTTTTGCCTTGAGACCCTGTCCTCGCAAGCACCCTCCCTGGTTAAGTTAGAGCACTGTTCCTACTGGAGGAATCCACATCATGCTTCCCTTCACATGCTTTCTCTCACTTGAGGGGCAAAGCCTGAGGTTTCTGGTCCTGGCATTGAACTCAGATGATCAGAAGCTGGTATCAGCAATGACAATTTTCAGAAAAAAATTGTTTCTGCCTTAAGTAAAATCTCCCTTTAATTTTCTATTCCTGCTAAATCTTTTAGCAGTAATAATAATACCTTTCATCTGTATATTTCAAAGGGCAAATTTTAGATGTTAAAGTCATTTGATAAAGATGTTTTCACACCAAAGAAATTTTCAGCAGTTACACCAAAATACCTATATCAGTTTTTTATTACTATTATCAGATGTCAACAACCCCCACTTAATTCTTGAGCCAGAGAGTTCATTTATGGTAGTAATTTTCAACTCTGACTATCTACTGTCACTACATGAGTCCCAGCTAAAGACATTTTCCTTTCACTGGCCCTAAGAGTTTTAAAAATGTGTCCCAGGTGATTTGGTTTCCACACTGTGGGGCTTCCACAAAGTACCAGCCCTGTTAGCCTGAGTCCTGGCGGCATCATGGGGAGAGCACTTGGTCTGTTCTGAGGCCTGTTCTACTTACGTGCTGATTTCTTTGCATTTCCAGTTTCAGCAGTGCACAAAGAAACCAAGCAGTTCTTCACTTTATATAATACCCTGGATGATAAAAAGGTGTATTTGGAAAAAGAGGTAAGAACCTTTATAAAAAGAAGATGGCTTAATCAGAGGAGCAGCTGACAGATGAACTTGATGTTTGTGTTGAATGTGTTCAGTGTAAGCAGAAAGAGCACCAGTTTATGTCAAATGCTGGGATACAAAGTCAGAAAAAGTAAGATTCCTTGGGAGCTCACTTTGTCTTGGGGGAAGTGAGACCTGTAGACAGCTGTCCTGTAGTGCCGTGTGATAAATGTCGTCATAGAAAGAAATATAGTGGGAGCTCTGGAGCTGATGAAACTAGTTTGAGTTGCAAGGGAAGGGGGAACCGTCTAAATGAAATGGAGATGGAGAAAATAGCTATGCAATCATCAAGGGAAGATAGGAATGAGCTAAAACTTTATAAAATTCCAAGCAGGGGTGAAAGGGTTGACATGAGCACCCCTCTTCTCACAGACTGTTAAATCCGTTCATGATTCAGGGCTCCCCCACATTGGACAACAAATGATTAAAAAAAGAACATTTCTGGTCCAGAATGGCAGTATAGTGAAATGGAGAGAGACTAGGCGTTAGCATCAAACAGATTTTGATTTTAGTATGGCCTCATTCATCTCACCTGTAAAATGGAGATAATACCTGATTGTTGGTAATGATTATGATGAAGAAAGAGAAAAAGTTCATTGCACAGGGTCAATTCTCAGTACATATTATTCCTACCTATCACTTAGAGGTTGACAGAATTTGTTTCCATTTTATTATCATCTTGTAACTTGCTTTAATTACCCCTTTAATAAGAATTGTTACAGATAATCTTCTATCTTGTATAATATTATATCTTACCTAAATCCATATCAAGGCATCTATAATTATTGTTACCTTTATTGCTTGACATCAATAAAACAGATGAATCTCTCCTCCTAGTCACTCCTTGGAGAGGCATTAAATTTTGTTTTTTTCTGTATCCAGGTCCTTACACAGTGGCAGGAACATAATAGGCATTTGATAAATGAGTAGATGAATGCATTTGGTGGGATTTGCATCAGACCTGGGAATACCTCTGCCTGGCACCCTGGCCTCAGAGTCTTTCTACCTGGCAAGGGAAAGATTTCCCAACCCTAACTCAGGGACAGGCCAGCTCCTTCGCAGAAGGCCATGCCATTAACCTTCCTTCATCAGCAGTGTCGTGACCCCTAAGGCCCTGGTCTTGGTTGCCTCAAGAAGGAACCAGGCGTGACACAGATTGGAAGTACAAGCTTGCAGGAGGTGGGCTAACCCTTAAGTGCAGGGTAGCCCAGAGCCCCCTCTGCAATGGCTATTTATGAAGGTTATACACAATAGGTGTGGAGAGTTAAGGTAATGACATACAAGGGCTTCCTGCGTAAGGATTGCCACGTGCTCTTTCCTCACGTGTTCTTTCCCCACAACCCTCATGAAGAACTGCTAAGCATCAGTGTTTAACACATGCTGACGAGTGAGTGACCAACCTTATCTCATTCTGGAACACTGAGTTACTTGGAGGGTTGCCCCCAAGTCACAAAACGTCTCTAGGCTTGCCAGGAGACTGTCCTGTTCTCAGCGTTTGCTTTTAATGTGATAAGAATCAGTAACTGTCCTTTGCAAGCATGGTGTCCATTCCTCTACACAGCAATGTTTAAAGTTGTTGCATTCTTTAAAAACTAGGATTATCAGAGTGTGGAAGTTGGGGGTTGGACTCTTTAGTTCCAAGCCGTGGTAACACGGAATTTTGCATTTGAATAAATTAGCTATTTTATTCTCAATGCATTTATGCTTATGATGTTTTAGCCTTAAAACTTTCCAGAGGAGTAGTAAGGATAAGAAATATTTTTATATTGCAGACTCTGAACCTGAATTTCAAATACATTAATTACTTAGTCTAAGCCCCCAAGTCGAGTAGTTGTAGTTCTTCAACCAGAGAGAGGAACTACATTTCTGTGCTATAGACTCAGAGCCCTTTCGAGGACTGGATCATTGGGACAGATAGAGGGTCCTGCTGCGGGAGATGAGGCAGAGTCTGTGGAAATGGGGCCTTCAACAGTGTCTCCCCGTGGAGGCTATCAGAGCCACCTAGCAGCTGACTGCACTGGAAAGAAGATTCTGTGGAAAGGGCTAAGACAGACTTGAGTTCTCACTCTCCACCCCAGCTGATACCTCTGAGCTGACATCCCTAAAGATAAAGTACAGTGTTTGGGAGGACAGGGGCTGTGGTGGTGGCTTTACCAAAGAGCTCTTGTGTTAACTTAGCATCTTCTCAGCTGGGATCCGGGTCCCTGCAAGGAGCCCTTGTCCTACAGTTCTTGGGGTTGTGTTGTAGAAAGAGGGAGGGACTTTTCCGTGAGTAGAGGGAGGTGGATTCCCTGAGGAAAACTAAAAGACTGCATTCTTTTTTTGCTTTCATTTAATCTTCATAAACAAGGTATGGTGTTCCCTTCAGAAGCAGTATCTGGAGATGAAACAAGCTTTCGTTGATTGAAGTAGCACAGAAATCTGTCAGCCATTTACTTAATGTTGTGTTGTGTTTGTTTTGTTCTGTTTTGCTTCCATAGATTAGCCTGCTGAACTCAATTCATGAGAACTTCTCACAGTAAGTACTGTCATTCCTCCTTTCCATAAATAGCCTGATCACCCTGCACTTCTTATTCAGTCCACCTGGTATCCTCATAGTCTGAGAAAGGTGAATGCAAACTTAATTCTGGGTATGGGATTCTTGCTCTTTCACCCCTGCTAAGTGCAAGTATATCTTGGTTTATATTGTCTTGAGTTCTTGAAAAAATGTGATAGTACTAGAGTGAATTTTAAAAACAAAGGAAAAGCTTAGGAAAATTCACTTTCAAATAATTTGACTATGCCTATCTACTATAATCTTTTTGTGTATTATTATAGTTTCTGCTCAGTAGGATTAGATTGCTACATGCTATAATGGAATAATCGGTATGCTTTTTTTAAAGATTTTGTTTTAATCTTGTGGTAGATCTTATTTTTAAATTAATGTGCATCATTTAAACTACTTTGTTTAAATAGGAATTTTTTTCTTGGAGTTCCTGTTGGGCCCAATACCAGCCCTAAACCTGTCCAGGGGCCAACCTACCATCTGGGCATGCCGAGGACTTGCCCTCTGGATAGAAAGTTTCCTTTTTCTCTAGCACAAATTTCTGGTGTCCCCTAACAGATGAAGAGGGACACATTAAGACTGAAGTTTTAAAGAATTGTGAACCCTACATTTTAAGCTTCTTTTCTAATTAAAAAAAAAAAAAAGCAAACCCACACTTCCCTGATAAGATTCAGATTCAAGGTGGCACCTGTTTCTCAGTGAGTAGAGCACCGGCTCCATTTTCCGAGGGTGGCAGGTTCAAACCCGGCACTGGCCAAATTGCAACCAAAAAAATAGCTGGGCATTGTGGCAGACACCTGTAGTCCCAGCTACTCAGGAGGTTGAGGCAATATAATCGCCTAAGACCAAGAGCTGGAGGTTGCTGTGCGCTGTGACGCCACGGCACTCTACTGAGGGCAACAAAGTGAGACTCTGTCTCTGTAAAAAAAAAAAAAAAAACTTCAGATTCAATTGGTAACATACAACTTGTGAAATGTCTACTTTGATTTTTCTTTCTTGATAACTGAGAGAGCCTGCAGTCTGGGTGTTTTTGTGGAGAGCTCTGCTCTGCCAGATCTTCCCTTGGGAGAATTCTCAATCCCTGTGTGTGTGTGCGGTGCGCTCTAGTCCTTCCTTCTGCAGAGGTGGAAGTGAAGAGGGACGTTTTAGAACATCAGGGAACCCATTCATTTAGCTGCTGCTTCTAGAAAAGGACCAGATTTCCCAGCCCTGGTTTTAGGAAACCTCAGAATATATCTGCTTATCTTGAGCAGTGTCTCCTGATCCTCAGATTTGTAAAAACCAAATGGAATTCATTTCTTAAGTAGTACATGTCATAATTCAAACTAAATGGTATTTTTGTTCATTTTAGTCAAATTTTATTTTACTTTAAGAAAATACATATTAAGAACACTGTAGGGAGATGGATTAAAAAGAATTAATATGTAATTGTAAGACTGGGCTAATTTTCATGTCTTTCTCAGAGGTTTACAATCCTTAATTGCCAGGGATCCTAGGGGCCCCCAAGGGTCCATTGTGCATTGCAGAGTCCTATTTGCCTCTTGGGATATAATTTGGGTACTTGGCTGACTCCTTGGCATCTGCCCCTTTCTTAGTCCTATGTGTTGGTTATAACCTTTGCTGATTTTTCTTTCAGAGCCATGTCTTCTCCTGCTTCCCGGGATCAGTTTTTACGTCAGATGGAACAGATTGTAGAAGGAATTAAGCAAAGTAGAATGAAGGTCAGGTGGCTTCTTTTCTCTACTATAGCCTGGTTTCACAGTGGTGCTGGGGAAGGGCCTAGGGCAAATAGGCTTCTTCTGGTTCTGGGGTGCTCTCAATCCTGAAGACATTCATTGCTGCAGAGGGGCTCCCACTATGCGACTGACTCTGACACCTGGAGGAACAAAGGCTGCTGTTCGCAATTGTTCCCAGTTGTGGACACTTACACAGTGTGCCAGTCATTGTGCTGATCCTCTTAAAAGCCCTCTCACGTGAGTGGTAGTGCACCCATTTTACAGATGGGGGAACCACCTTTCACCAGCAGCCTTCCTCTCTTACCTAGAACCACTTCCTCACTGGATCTGGCAGTCTGCCATAGGATATTCATTCTTTGTGACCTTGAGAGCATTCTAATTTTTAGGAGCCACCTGTAAAAAAAGGCAAATCCATCACTGAACTTAGTTCTGCTAAAGTGAAGCAATTAAACCTACTCAGAGGAAAAAAGAGAGGCTCTGGAAAGGGATGTGAGAGCACCAGACAAGGCTTTGCAGAGAGCCACTCTCTCTGGGGCAGCATGCGGGTTCCCTCTCGTCCTGGCTCTGTTTACATGGGGGCCCTGTTTTGTCAGGAGTAAGGTGGACACTTGCTGCCTGCTTTAGTTGAGGGCAGCTTCCTACCTCCATTCCTAGATGAATCCTAACTAGTACTTCCAAATATCTCTTGCTTGCTTTCTTGTTTTTAAAATGTATCAGACCAGGGTGGTCCTTCGACAAGACAGTATACACTTCCGGGATGTCTCCTCTTACAATCTTGGGGCAAAGTGCACCAGTAAGCAGCACCAGAATGAAATACATAAAAATAAGAATTGCCTGTAGGTCCTGTTCTCCCGCTTACAGAAGAAAAACATTCAAGCTGCCTATATTCTCATCACATAAGAGATGAAGTAAGAGCAGGAGTGCTCCCCATCCCTTTCCCTGTAGAAAAATATCATTAATCTCTCCATTAATGACTTCAACAAAATGATTTCAAGGAGAAAGAAAGTATCAGAGGTAACGAGCATGATTTCTCAGCCTATTCAGCCATAAAAATGAGAGCAGTGCTTGCCTGTACATTGTACGCTCACCCAAGGCAGGAGAGGCTGCCTTGCAGAGAGCATGTGAAGTTCAGTGTCAGTGATCTGTGGTGTGAGGTTTGTGGAAACAGAAGCTGGCTGACAAAGGGTCCGTGACAACCCAGGTCGCAGGGTGGTACATCTTCTCACGCTGCCATTGCTCCTCAGGAGCTGCTCCTGTTCACAGTAAAGCACAACAGGAATTCACTGGATTTTCTTCCCTTTGGCTCTCCCTGTTTACCAGGAGCTGCCTTGCTACAGGGAAGAAGGGCCTGTCTGACCCCTTCTTTATCTGAGTCCCCTCCGGGCTTCATGCTGTTGGTACGTCAGTGAGGGAAATCGCTTCTGGGTCCCTGTCTCCCCACTGGAGGGTGGACTCCAGAGGGTGAGCGGAACCTAGGGCAGAGCTGGCTCTCTTTCTCAAGTCTTTGCCCCCAGCGGCTAACATACTGCCTGACCTGCGGTGGGCCCTTATCTATTTGTTGAAGGAGTGAATTCTTTCAGTAGTCTCAGAGAAGTTCTCAAAAATTCCAAATAGGCCTTGAATATTGATTGGCAGTCTGGCTGGATTCAGTCAGTCTGCTTTGCACAATAGCACTCGTTTGGATGGACATGTTTTGTTGTTTGTTCAGCAAAAATTAACACAGCCCTCCCTGAAACAGTGCCATAGTGGGTCCTGCTTCCATAGATGTAGCAGTGTGGTCTGTGTCCTCCTGAGCACAGGTTCCAGGTGTCATGTGATAGAATAGTACATGTGATGGGCTGTGACTTGGAGTATAAGTGATAAAATGGGCATCTGTGTTCTATCCAAGCATGCCTGCATAGAGAGAAAGTCACATCTTAGCAGGCATTTGGACTTGACCCAGAAGAAGTAAGTTCTTGAGAGGTCTGGAATTCTGTGAGCAAGTGCTTGGCACAATCTAGAGTTCCTGACTTAGGATGTGAAAGGCAAAAAGCGAGGAATAGGAATGGTATGAATTGAGTAGGGGATTCTGAGAAGAGAGTGCAGAGGAAACTGAGACTAAAGAGTCAGCTCCTGATTCTGGGAGTGAAGGGGACGTCTGCCACTCTGCTCATGTATTCTAGGATGTCAAATGTTAAGAACAGAATAAAAGCTGTTCTTTATTGAGCAATATGAGCTAAATGATGGATTTTTCATTAATGTTTAATATCACATATTCCTTGTAGTAAAACCTATGACAAGGTGATACTCTTCATACTTTAACTAAAGGACCTATTATTCAAAAAAGTAAATAAGCTGTTGAAGGATACACATTGAGTGGCAGAGCTTCCTGGCCTCCAGCTAATAGCCTTTCTAGGTTGCCACATTACCTCTCATAGTGGGCCCTGGATAAATTCATAATTGAATTCAAGTGTATTATCTGCATTGCTAGGGCATCATCAGTCATGGTCAGATTTTTTGCTCAAGTACAGAGTAGACAAAAGACCTAGGCTATAGCTGTTTTCTGTGCTAAGTAAGAGGGAGGGACATAGCTGTGAGGTCCTAGCCGGGTCATCAGAAAAAGTATCTGATAACTTTAGGAGGTGGCATCCAAGGAGCAGCAGGAGGGTTGTGGCAGCTTACAGGTCACTGCGGAAGGACAGGAGCTGGTGTTAGAGATCCTTACAGGCAGCACCAGGAGCTCTGTCAGCAGGGAGCAGGGCTGGCTGCTGGAGCAGGGTTCCAAGTGCAGGAGAACATAAGCCAGTGACGCTAGAGGGCACTGTCCACTCTGGAAGACCTGGGCACAGGGAAGTTTCCTAACTCAAGAGCCAACATGAGTATACAGCAGGTATTCATGTTCAACCTGTAGAAAAAGGAGTGCATAGAGGCTTGAGCCTCTGGAGTCAGAATAGAACCAGCCAAGTAAATTCCCATGTGGGGTGGGCCTTCCTTTGAACAGTGTTAGGATAGGCCTTGGGGACCCCAGGTTGCATTTCATTTATATGGTCAACAGAGGCCAGTGGTGTGGAAAGAATGGAGAGAACTATTGAAGATAATCCTCTCAATTCACCTGGAACTTTTGTTTACAAACTATGAAATCTATTCCAAAGTACAACTCAAAAGTCATGCTCAGACATCAGAGAAGCCAGGGAGGAGCATCATTCATGGTTTCTTTCAACAAGCTTTTGAGCACCTCTGTGTACCAAGCACTGAGTTCGTATCATAGCTCCTTCTGCTCTCATTTCCTGGCTGGCTGATGCTCTGAGTTTATCTTCTGGAAATAAAGTACATGGCACCGCCAGCACTGCTCAGACGCTCCACAGAAAACCCTCCCTGGTCTTCCAGTCCAAAAAGGCCATACATGTACCCACCTTCCCCTAGCACCTAATCCTGTTTCATTTTCTTAGTAGTACTGATCCCTACTGAGAATTTTAACATGTTTGTTAGCAAACTTTCTTGGTGTCAGTTTCTCTAGAAAGTATGCTCTTTGGGAGTGGTGACTGCCGTGTTCACTGCAACACATAGGTGCTCAGTAAGTGTTCAGTCATTTTTGTTGAAAGAATAAGCTTTTAGGTACCTTAGGAAAGTGTCTTTAAATCATTACCCTTTAATTATGAAATCAGAATTCTGGAAACACCCTAAATTGTCTACCAGTAGAAAGATGAGTACATAAACATTAATAAGGAATATTGTGTTGTTTTTATAAAGTATAATTATATGAAGTTTACAACACTAATGACATAGAAATACTTAAGTTAAATGAAAAGTGGATGTATAATCTTATTGTGGATCATAATTGTTTAAATATGGATTTCTCAACCACCCTTTTGGGGGCAGATAATTGTTATGGGGGGCTGCCCTGGGCATTATGGGAGATTTAGCAGCATCCTTCTACCCAAGGATCCCAGTAGAAGCCTCTCCTCACAGTTAGGACAGTCAAAACTGTCTCCAGACATTGCCAGATATTCTCTGGGGTAGGCAAAATAGTCTCCAGTAGAGAATCACCAACCTGTATATTGTGAAATTATAATGACCAAAAAAAAAAAAAATGGAAATAGTTAATGACTAATGATAAAATTGCTGAATAAATTATACAGCCTCCATGTAATATTATGTAGATAAATAAACCAACCTGAAAAATTATATGCAAAAGGAAAATACTAGAAGGAAATCCATGAAAATTTTAATAAGATTGCCTTTTGGATGTTGCCAGCAGCCCTTGGCAACTTGCTTTTTCATCACCATTTCCCAAAATGTTTCAACAGATGGAAAAGAAGAAGCAAGAGAACAAAATGAGAAGAGACCAGTTGAATGACCAGTACTTGGAACTGTTAGAGAAACAGAGGCTGTACTTTAAGACTGTGAAAGAGTTCAAGGAGGTAAGAGGGAGGGCACATTGAGGCTAAAGTGACATTTACCTTCTTAAGATGAGCCTTTAAAAACCAAAGCAATTTTTTGATTTTCCCTTGGTCTGTGAAGAGAAATTGCAAGATGATGGTGTGATCTGATCAAATGGTATCTGCGTAGTGAAAGATTGCATTTTTATGTGGCCCATTGGAGGCTCTGATTAAATACTCTAAGAGACATGACATTATTTTTAAAACACATGGTAAGTGCATTAAATTCACAGATAAAATGGATCATCAGAGTACATCTGGGGCCACCTAGAAGCAGTTTTTGTTATGGATTAAGAAATATAATCTTCCTCCTACCAATCTTAGGATGAGGGGGCACCTCAAGAAGCCTCGTGGGAAGAGAGACAAGTAAGAGACTCGTATTTGAATCCTGTATTTACCACTTACCAGCTGTGTGTTTCGGACAGTGACCTAATCTTTCCCAGCCTCAGTTTCCTCGTTGGTGGGCTCCGTTGTGTCAGATAAGAAATATTAAATATCTACTGCCAGGTCTGGGGCCCACTAACACCCAACACGTAATTGAATTTTGTTGGTCCCTGTTTTCCCTCCCTACATTTGAGCAAGATTATTTTTCATTGTGCCCTGCTTTTCTTAAGAGATTTTTACAGAAAGAAGACTTCATTTTTGTCACTTGCCAGGGTCTCAACAGCTTTATTTTTAAGAATTCCTAACCCCCTTCCTAAGCTAAATATATGTGGTTTTGCTGAGTTTATAGGCTGCTGAAAATACAGAGGAGTTAACAGTAGGTGGTTGTATCCTGGAGTTTGGTATGCAGAATAAAAAATGCAATGTTTCCATGCCCATAATTTTGTTCTCATTTATTTTGTACGACTTTTCTCCCTTCCTCATCATTCCCCTCTCTTCTACTTTTCCTTCCCTTTTTTTGTGATTTAGCTTTTGGAAGCCATAACCTATGGGAATTCCAGGATTCATCCTTTCCTGCTCTCCCCTTTGGCAGATACTAGCTTGTAAACAGACCTGGTTCCCCTGCTCAAGGAACATACATTGTAGTGGGGAGACAGACAGCAAGCTAAGAACAACTCGTAACAATTAAGTGATAGCACTTCCAAGTTGTGTTGTGTGAAGGGATTAATTTAAGTGGTGTGATCCTAGAAGGCCTCTCTAGGTAAGCAGGATGTTACAGCAGAAGAGCAAGGTTACTTCATCCAGAGCAGCATGTGGGATGGCCCTAGGGCAGGCAATGCAGGGAGGGACCAAGCTGGAAACCCCTTGGGGGCAGAGGTTGGAGCTGGAGTTTCAGAAGGCCAGTGAGTGAGCTGGCAGGAAACAAATAGGAACTTGCTGCTTCCCTCAGAGCTCACTCTTCCCTTTAACTCATAGAAAGGAAAGACCCAGAGGAGAATCACATTTCACGTGTTTCTTGGATATGCCAGCACTCCCTTTTGACAGTACAGAAACAAAAAGCAAATAAATTGAGGAAGATAAGCATAAGCTGTCAAAATCAAAGCAAATAAAAACTAAATGGAAAAAGCTCATTCTTGCACTGCAGGCTCTCTGGTGAGGCCTTAGGATGGCTTTGAAGGAGACAGCTCTTTCAGAGGTATTAAGCCTGAAAGTCCTGTGTTCCCATCTGCACAGCACAGTTACTCAGATTCTGAGGTGCTTCCTCCAGAGCTGGCTAGGACCAGCTACTTGCCTCTGCCAAAGTTTTCTCAGCCCAAAGCAAGTCAAAGAAAAATGGGGGTGGTGTAATATAATACATACTGACATATTTCATTTAAATGTATTTTACCTTTTAAAAAAATAACATGACCTCTTATTTTTTGATGTTAAAAGTGCCTGTGTCTTACAAGGCTGATGATGAGTGGTCCTTTCTTTTTTTAAACATTTGGCTTGGCTAAATTTTAAGTTGACAACCACATGTCAGTGTTCCAAAACCTTAAACTCTCTCCCACCAGCTCCTCTGAGGTACTTTAGAGCCACCTAGGTATTGGGGAGGAGGTGACAGTGGGGGTTGCTGCTCCCAGTCTCCACCCCATTCCTGCAGCCAGGCTAATTCTGCTATTTTTCTATTTTACTATTGCAGTTCTGGGTAAGATCTTGTTGTGTTGTGGCAGAAAAACAAAAAAGCTGGACTTCAATCCCAGGCCAGAGCCTTTTCCTAGAGTCCTCTCTGTTCTGCTTTGTAAGGACTCTCTCCACCTCTCCTCCACCCCCTTCCCCCACCCTCATTGGTCTTCTACTCCTGCATTCTGAATTCTCATCACTTCGTGGCCCCTAGGATCTCTGTGAGTTGACCACCAAAGGGACTGTAACAAACTGGTCAACATATGGAGTTGGTCACCATAAGGAACTAGGCCTACTGTACTGATACATTCATGTGGTCCATGAAAATTAGGTCAACTTGAGGTGATCAATGTAGGGAGATGGTCAACTATGAAGATTCTACTGTATTTATTCTTTATGCAAAGCACTATTTTCTTTTTTTTTTTTTTTATTGATAAAGTCTCACTATGTTGCTCAGGCTGGTGTAAGACTCCTGGCCTCTAGTGATCCTCCTGCTATCCAAAGTGCTCGGATACAGGTGTGAGCCACCAGGCCCAGTGAAAGCACAGTGCTGTCCAGGCATGGTCTTTTACCACCTTAGCAGTTGTCTTTATTGGGCTTGGTTTACCCCACATTAATTGGGCACCAAGTCATGCCCTTGTCCTTATTCCCAGCCTCCTGATGGCAAAACATTTAGATCAGAAATACTGCATTTTCTCTAAAACCCTGTGGACTTACTCATCCTAGTAGAATTTAATTACAGGTTTGCCAGGAAACAACACAATTACTCACAGCAATTGTGTCTCTAAGTTACAGTTTTCTATAAGGTCATCATAAGATTTAAATTCTAACATAGTACTAATGAATACAAATTGTCTATTCTTGTGAAGCTGGCTATGGATACATAATCTTGAGTGAACTGAGCTCACTGGTATGGCACAGGGTGGGCCTGGGTATAGTCTAAAGCAAGAAAGAGACAGAGGCAATGAAATATTTTCCCTTTTTCTCTAGAAAGAAATACCTAAAGGGCCTCTTTTGTATTTGCTTTGAAAAGACAGACAGTATCACTCTGTAGTCTCCCAGAAGGCTTCAAGTCATTTGCATGAAATTTAGTCAGTGCTCACCAGGTGACAACATAGGATATCTTCACTGAAAAATATAAACATCATTTCAATGTGCTCTGCTATGCGGAATTACCCATGGTAGTGACTCTTTACCCCAGGAGTGTTTTTGATGTTTCTGAGTTGCTTTTGCCACATTTGAAAGGTGAGGTAGGGTAACAATTGAACTAATTTATTTATTTCTTTATATTTGTATTATAGACATCTTCAAAAACATACAAAAGTAGAGAGTGTATAATTATATAATAGTGTAACCATCTGCCTGTTATTGTTTCATCTCTTCCTCATTCCACTTTTTCTTTAAGCTGGAGATTTTTTTCCTGGGGCAAATCTTAGGAATTCATTTTAAAAAGGAAAACTTTTCTTCTTTTCTAATAGAACAGATACAACCCAAAATTGCCTTCTTTCTTTTTTTCTTTAATAATTTTATTAAATCATAATTGTGTACATTGGTGCAACCGTGGGGCACAATGTGCTGACTTCATATTCAATCTGAAATATTTTGGTTGAACTTTTAAACATAGCCTTCATGGCAATTTCTTAATCACTATATGAAGACATTGATATTCTACATTTAATAAGTTTCACCAGTACCCTGCTAAGATGCACCGTAGGTGTAATCCCACCAATTGCCCTCCCTCCACCCATCCTACCCCCTCCCCTCCCCTCCCTTTCTCTTTTCCCTGTATTCTTGTGCTGTAATTGGGTTTTAGCCTTCATATGGAAGCTATAAATTAGCTTCATATTAGGGCTGAGTACATTGGATACTTTTTCTTCCAGTCTTGAGATACTTTGGTAAGAAGAATATGTTCCAGCTCCATCTATGTAAACACAAAAGAGATAAAGTCTCCATCTTTCTTTAAGGCTGCATAGTATTCCATGGTATACATGTACCACTATTTATTAATCCCTTCGTGGGTTGATGGGCATTTGGGCTTCTTCCACGACTTAGCAATTATGAACTGGGCTGCAATAAACATTCTGGTACAAATATCTTTATTATGATGTGATTTTTGATCTTCTGGATATATACCTAACAAAGGAATTATAGGATCGAATGGCAGATCTATTTTTAGATCTCTAAGTATTTTCCAAATATCTTTCCAAAAGGAATGTATTAGTTTGCATTCCCACCAGCAGTGTAGAAGTGTTCCCTTTTCTCCACATCCACACCAATATCTCTGGTTTTGGGATTTTGTTATGTGGGCTAATCTTACTGGAGTTAGATGATATCTCAGATGATATCTTTGATTTGCATTTCTCTGATCAAGGATGGTGAGCATTTTTTCATGTGTCTGTAGGCCGTGCGCCTGTCTTCTTTAGAGAAGTTTCTCTTCAAGTCCT
>CAUYON010019734.1:0-64675 GCA_963573935.1 Arctocebus calabarensis | reverse complement strand
AGTGATCAAGGAAATGCCATGAAGGATATCTGTAACAGTATGATCAAAATATTTCTGAATGTATATGAATCGTGCCCTGTGATTGCACCAATGTACATAATTATGATTCAATAAAATTATTAAAAAAAAAAAAAACAGACTGGAAAATGCTAAGAGAAAGTTTTCGCTAACGGCAGACCGTAGGCACCAATGCTGATGATTAGACTAGATGACCCTGGAGCCTTTCATAACTTTGACATTAAATTAACATGAGCATTGTTAAAGGAGAGTGAACGGACTTTTTCTTGTTCTATTTTCTTAACGTCTAACCATTCTCAGACTCACATCACCAGTACTATACCCTTAACTAAGATTAGTTATCTTTGAGAGGGGAGGAGAAGTTACTCGGAAGGTCCCTAGAAACCAGATTGAAGATTAGAGAATCCCAAACTGCATCCATTTCTCAGGAACAAACAGACCCGCATTAGCTAAACTCTCAGAGTTGAATGCATGAAATCAGAGCTACAAAAGAATTGAAATATCAGAGAATTTATTAATATAACCCACAGCCTCAATAAACTGAGGATGATACATAGAAAGACCTTGATTTCAATTTATGCACCTGTAGATTGTACATTTCTTGATAAGTCTTTTTTTTTTTTTTAATATATTTTGAAGGTAGCTGTGCAAGAGCAAGCAAACTACACTGGTTCATTTTTTGTCCTAAATTTAGAGACAACATATGGAAGTTTATTTAAATAAAATATTAAAAATAAAATTTTAGAAGGCATTATTTGACTTTTATTAAAGTATCATCAGTTCTAAGCACATATTTAGCAATTTTGTGCTATGCAGTGAATTGTTCCCACAAGTATCTATTCCCTCTGTATCCTTTTTATCTCCAAACATTGCCATACTTTTCAGAATCTTTACAATTATAAGGATCACTTTAGACAGGGTCTGAGATGGGTCTACGCCATCCTGCATTCTCAGGTTAGCAGACCATATATTATCACATGTTCTCATGGCTTTTTGCCCCTTTATTGTAGAATAAAGAAAATACTCTTTTCACCCTCACTAGAGACCTTTGAAATGAGGACTGGTGCTCCAAGGGGCTTTTCCTACTTTGTGAAAAGTTTAAATAAAGGGGGGAAAAAGTTCTCATACATTCCACATTGACACAACAATAGAAATAAAAATAATTCTATCCTGTCAGGGCATTTCAGTCTCCAGCCTTTGATTCAGTTTAAAGCTAGTCTTGGTGCCAAGAGATTTCAGGCTTCAGTGGAAGGAAAGAAAATTAGAGCCCAGCATTGGTTCTGGGCAATCTGGATAATTTTGGATGAAGTCCAGAGTATTCAGTGAGGTCTAGGATTGGAAAATAGGATTATGCAACAAATATTTTTGTTTAAAAGCAACTTAAAAAATTAATTCTATACATTCTTTGTATTTTGTAGAAAAATTACAGGTGATGCAGCCTGAGTACTAGCTGGCTTCAAACTGACATTCCCATCACCACAGTGTGTTGTCTACATTTTCCTCAGAAAATGAAGACATTAAAGAGGCAATGATACTTGTAAAATATCCAGGGAAAACAGACAAAAACTGTGTTTTGTCCTCAATTAGCTAAATAATTCAAAATAAAGACTCACTTTCACCTGAAGTAATGGGGATAATTAGAGCTTAAAATAACTTTGGCTTCAATTATCTAGATAATCTACCTGTGTGTTTACTCAGTCCAAAATCAGAAGCTTAAAAATGAATCAACTTTCAAGAGAAAATTAAACGACTTTGTAAACTTAGGGGAAAGTTTGACTTTAAAACAACCTTGTTGGGTGGGGTATTTATATACTTTAGATTTAGACCTTGAAACTTAAAAATATTAATAAATTCAAAAATGTCTTCATAACCTATCATGAATCCACTCCCTGACTGAGGATTAAGAGTTGGATTTCACAAATACACACACACACACACACACACATGAGTATGACCCCAATGCTGCTATTCAAATTACTTTCAATGTCAGGGAAATATTAACAAAAATCTACAATGTCTAGGACTATGAGACTATTTTGTCTGTGCTTGGCCTACTCTAAACACCAATTAAATCTTTATGACTGAGACCCAGGCATCATTTTCACAAAACCCCCCAGGTGAATCCAATATATAGGCAGAGTTAAGACCCACTATTTTAAGAGCTGGATAATTTTTCTGCAAAATAATCTGGAAAAGAACGATCAAAAGCACCCTAGAGTTCTCTTCATCCTCACTCCTGCATTTTCCCACTTTGGTTGATTTATACCATAGTGTGCTTAACCGAAGTCAATCATTCTGGTTACAGAAAACTCAGGTCCTAATATATTTTCAACTTTTTTAATCGACTTACTCAATTAGGAAATATTTGCTAAATATCTACCACAAAAGTCTAGGCTTTCCAAGAACTTATTAAAACCTTGCCCTTGGGCGGTGCCTGTGGCTCAATGGATAGGACGCCAGCCCCACATACCAAGGGTGATGGGTTCCAACACGGCCGGCCAAAACTGCAACAACAACAACAAAAAAAAACCTTGCCCTGAGGGATCTCATACCATAATAGAGAAGATGGTCAGAAATAAATCAATAAATAATCATCGTATCTGGTGGGAAGTGTGGAAACTGAGGTGCAGAGGTAGCATAAAGAATGATTTCCATTGTAGGCATCAGGGTCAGCTTTATAGAAGAAAATGCACTTGATTTGGTAAGAGAAGAAGAGTTGGTGCCCTAAGCAAACAGAGTGGGGAGTGGAGAGGCATTCTGGGAAGAGAGGAAATCTGGTAAAGGCCCGGAAGTATGAACAAGCCAGACAAGTCCAGGAAGACTCAGCTAGCTTGATGTGGCTGGAGGCAGGTGGGTGGGTGCGTGTGTGTCTGTGTGTCTACTGGAGGACAGGGGTGGGGGCGGGGACTGTGGCATATGAGGCTGGAGAAGAAGACAAGAGAACGAGTACTCCAGACACCTAAGATGCATTGGGCCTGGAACCGGCCCATGAGGTCACTATGAAAGTGGACTGCATGTTTTACAAACTCTTATGACCTTTAAGTAACTGAATTTTTATTGACTATCATCCAGATGACTACTTTGGAATGAATTTCATTTTAAATCTAATTTTTATTGTATGCGAAATCATGACTCTAGTGTGAATGCAGAAAGCAAAGACAGAGGATATCTGACGGTGAAAAATCAGGTTAATTCTTCTGAATTTAGAAGTAGAAAGTCAGATAGAAAATCAGCTCCTTTCAGAGTCTGCATATTGAGAGAACTGCCTGTGGTCTCACATTAAAAGTTATTATCTTAAACCACACAGCACTCACTCAGAAGACACAGATAATATTCTCAACATAAAGGATTCATATGTATAGAGACTATTAAACTATTTAAAATGCCCTCCTGTGCTATGTGAGATATCACCTCACTCACGATCTTACTTCTATTTAGACTAACCTCACCCATCGCCTGGTGTGTAAATGCCATCCTGCTCAAATGCCTGTTCCCCCAGCAAGTTTCCTCATTCCTGCCCAGTCGCACATCCTGACTGGCAACCAACATCTACTTCTGTGTAGCTACGTCTGGCTCTTACAAGAATAATATATGCATATGCTTTATTCTCCCTTTAAAGCAAGATCTCTAGCTACTTTGTAAAAATAGACTTTATTAAAGACCTGCTACCGTTCATAAATATCATCTCATTTAAACCTAATGACAGCTAGTCCTATAACTTAGAAGCTATTATCCAAATATTCAAATGAGGAAACTGAAACTCAAAAGGTTAAAAGACTTCCTCAAGGATTATACAACTAGCAGGTATACTACGCATCAGGGTCAAGTTTAGAAGTAGCCTCTTTCATCCCAACTACTATGCACTCCATATCCCTCTTACTGAAAGGTAGAGTCCAGAACCAATTTCTGTAGAGACTGAGTACACTGTAAATGTATCTAATAAATAGCTTCTAGCTTGCTTTTGCTATATTAAGGTGAAATATCGAACCCAGTAAACAAAAGTCTTATGTGAATGTATTTTGCCTAAATATGCATAAACACACCCATACATCTGTAGATTTATATAGTGCACATAAAATGTCCAACATACACACAGAGTGCCAGGAAAATATATACACATGTTAAGAAAGGAAAAAACTGTATTAAAATTGTATCAAAGGTCACTTGGGTTATTTCCACATCTTTGCAATTGTAAATTGGGCTGCTATAAACTTTTAAGTGGATATGTCCTTGTGGTAGAATGACGTTTTTTTCTTTGGGGTAGATACTTATTATAATGATTATGATTTCAGAATCAAATAGAAGGCCTATTAGCTCTGTGGGGATTCTCCATACCTCTTTCCATAAAGACTGGGCTACCCAGTTGAAGGAAGAATGCATAGGAGATAAAATTTTAAAGGAGATTGATGTGGCTATAAGAATGGAAAATCAGATCCAGAAAACAAAAGTCTTTTAAAATGAGATGATTTGCTCAGTTGAAAGCAGACCTAGTACAGGTGATGAGTCAGTGAATCACTTTTACACAAAGGTGTAAAAGGCCTTTGTGCTCCCTGGAGAGAACACACAGTTTTAGACTGATGTTACCAAATGGGAATGGAAAAGATTGATTTGATTCGGATAAAAAGATACATTTGGGAGTAGAGAGTATGGTTTTATAGATATTTAGGTTACCAAGGTAATTTGTGGAATTTTAAGAATAACAGAAATATTCTTTTTTGAATTGCTAAAACTTCACACACACTTCAGAAGCAGGGGCTGGAGAAGGTGACCTTTCAGGTCATTCATTCACTAGCCCATGAAGCTAGAAATAAAGCCAAGTATAATGAAATCTCAAACAGCTTTGTTCTTGTTTCCCTAGAATTAAAATGTTAAATAAGTAAAAACCTGCATATGTGTGGAGTCTTATCAAGGTAGAGATCTGAAATAATTTCTCAAGGGAACAAATAACATTTCAGAGTTCCTGGGAGCAACAGGAAGTACACACACATAAAAACAATTACCAGATTCAAAAGCCATTCCCCTAACCTCTTGTAAATCCTAAGTATACTTATGATGAGAATGTTCTTGCAATTCTCCAAAATGATGTAGTATTTACCCACCAGGGAAAAATTAAGTGTACATGAAAATATATTCTCGGTTAAAACTTTGAATGTGTTCTGAGTTTTGTATCTCATCATTGATTACTCTACAGTTGTAAGGACATTAGTATAAAATATAGCAATGTTATCAAGATTGATGCCTACCATGCTTCTCTACCAGGGCTGTGCCCAATGGGTATTGGAAGTCAGAAAAAAATCACAGTTAAAAAAAATAAAAAGAACTCTTCTCTGTCAAGCTTTTGAATTACAATAAATTCAAGGAAACTGGCATAATAAAAAGAGCACTGGACTTAGAAGCAAAGGTCTTGAGTTCAAGTTGTGGTTCCATAGCCAACAAGCAGCATATAACCTTGGGTGACCACACCTAACTTCATTTTCTGACTACAAATAAAGGTAATACTAACTATATTAAAATTTTATTGTAATAACTTTCAAATTCGTGTTCATGCACCTAGCAGAGAGAGTACTCAGTGTTGTTTAAGTGTAGCTGTGAAATTAGTTGCTTTTTTTACTTTGTTTTCAAAATCACAACCTCCTTTAATAACAAAAATGGAGAACTAATTAAGCAATCTGCAGAGATTTTGTAGATTTTACAATAAGGGGCTTAGGGAAAGAGTCGATTTAATGGCTATATATATATATATATATATACCTGAGTCCAAGGGTCCTGATTTCCATGTCTGCATCCAGTGTCCTATAGGCCATCCGTCTGATCCCAGGTAGTTTGAGGTTCAGGAAACATTATCTTGTTAATTCCACCCCTAAAAATAGCCCTAAGCCAACTATAAACAAGGTGGTACCAAATTCTCCAGCCTTCTGGTGTAACTTTTTTTTTTTTTTTTGCAGTTTTTGGCCAGGGCTGGGTTTGAACCCGCCACCTCCAGCACATGAGGTGAACCAGAGGAACCGCCCAATTCTTTAACATCCAAATAAAGTGACCCACACTCCCATTTTCCAGAGTTGTAGACATTCTAGTGCCCTCTCAAATGTGTCTTTGATTTTCTGAGACATGGTACAAAGGGCTGCCCTCACATTTTCTATCACTACTCACTGGGAATTTCTGCTTTTCATTCAATTCCCTGATCACTGCTCTCCATCTCTTCTTGAAGTTGTTCTTTCCTATATAGTCTGAATCTCCCTGGCATGAAAGTTTGAGGGTAATAGGAATAATTACAGCCCAGAGCTGAAAACAACTACATAGTAAATTTCATACATTACTTTTTCTGGAAACTCATTTCCCTTCAGCAAATAGATATTTTAGAAGGACTCTCAACATTTAAGAGTTCTAGACTGCAATCAGGTTTGGGGGGATCCTTTTTTCCAACTCTTCTGACACTTTCTCTCTTCTCCTTTTTTTCAAAGCTACCAGAAGACAAACTCTAAGTTATTACTGTATGACTAAATTTTGATTTTCTTTTTTTTTTCTTTTTTATTAAATCATAGCTGTGTACATTAGTGCAATCATGGGGTACAATGTGCTGGTTTCATATACAATCTGAAATATTTTCATTAAACTGCTTAACATAGCCTTCATGGCATTTTCTTAGTTATTGTGTTAAGACATTTATATTCTGCATTTAGTAAGTTTCACCTGTACCCTTCTAAGATGCACCATAGGTGTGATCCCATCCATTACCCTCCCTCCACCCATCTCCCCTCTTCCTTCCCCTTTCCCTGTATTCCTGTGCTATAATTGGGTTTGTTAACTCCAATCTTAATCCCTAGTCTGCCAACCCTGGACAATGTCCTCAACAAGGGCCTGAGCAGGCGGTGTCCACTGCTCATCATTCATGGCTCACATTCCCAGTGTCCAGCCCCTTGGCAGCTTATGCTCACTCTTCTTCCTCCACTTCCACTGAGGGGCTGGCAGCTGGTCTGGCCAGGCCTTGCCCTGCCCTGTCTCCCCAGCACCTCTCTGCTGTTACTCAAACTGCTTTCTCCTTGTGGAGGGTACTTCTGCTGATCTTTGCATTTCACAAACATATCCATTCATCAAGGCCAAGACCGAAGGACACATGGTGCTGCAGCTCCCCAAGGCTGACATCCCCTCAGGAGACAGCCTTTCTACTTCTGAGCATCCCCGGCACTTTGTGTCTTCCTGTGGCAGTTTGGGAAAGTGTGGCTTTGTACTTTACTTCTCTGTAGGTACTTGGAGGGCAGGGATGGCATCACAGCCTCCTTTTTAACTCTTGCCCAGGGTTTGTGAAATAATGGGTGGAGGGATAGGTGGTCTCTTTGGGGAGACAGTATCCCATTTACATTTGAAATAGTTTACAGACTAAAGAACAGACCTTTAAGGGATATTATGATAGCCTCTTTGAAGAAAACAGAGGAAATATATGCTTTTAGGCCCCTGAGATAACATTAGAGCATGGGGGTCAGGAATTTGACTTTTTATCTTCTGGATGAGAAAGCAAAAAATAAAAAAAGGTCAGATGATCTGAGGTTAATTTTCTGCAAAAATAAACCTAGCCTGTTGTTTATAGAAATAACAGCTCTGTATTCCACATATATTCAAACTCAGTTTTCTCATCTGTCAATTGGGATAATTGTTCCTGCTTCATTGCACTCATAAGAGAATTGTACATAAGAGAAAAGAGATGAGAGAACTTAGCAAAGGAGAAAGAGCTTTACACATGGGGTATGTGTTGTCTATTTAGGTAGTTTTCAATAACTTAAAGTTATTGTCTTTGTGCCTACTCTGGAAATAGGTGCGCTGCATAATTACTCAGGCGCCAAAGTCTCTTTTCCCATCTCCATTATCTTTTCTCTTGTGGAAGTTAAATTTCCCAGAATTATCTGGGTTGTTGCCATTGCTGTCTTCTGAGCTTACTGGTGTGGGCGGCCACTTCCAGAATACAGCCTTCCAACAGGCCAGCTTGGCTACTGAAGTACCGCGTGTTGTGTTTCGGTCAGGTGCACGGCTGCAGGTACACTGTGGAAATAAACATCTGCTTGTGCACAGATGCCTCCTTCCCATTGCTGGAGTGCTGTGAGTTTTCCTGAATGTGTGTCCTCAAAGCAGCTTGTCCCGTTAGCTTGTCCTCAGTTCCCTGGATGTAAGTAGGATCTCCCAGGGAGGGGATCAGAATTGCTGAGCCACACAGAACCTATTAGAGGTTCTTCTGCCACCAGCATGGCAGGTGAGAAGGGTTTTTATCATGGAGTCAATTCCTTGCCCTCCAACCTCCCGAGCCTCTGGCCCATACAGTAGGAGGGTGACCATAGTGGTGGGGGGCTTTCTGATTCAGAGACGAAATCACCTAGGAATTCAGGGGCTGGCTGTAAGAAACATGGCTGTGTGGAACACTCAAGCTCACAAACCAGATGAATTAAAGGGCAGCTATTCGCATGGCAGAAGGATTCTTTCATTTCTAAAAGGTTTCCTTATAAGGCTGTTTGATGAGGAAACATAGCACATTTCAAATAGGATTCATTGTAAAATGAGAAAAAGGAAGATAATAACAATTTGCATTCACTATTTCGGGAGCAGCTCCTGTGAGAAGCAAGGCCCACCTGTATCTCGTCAAAGTGCCTGCAAGTCCCTCTCCTGGAGAAAGCGGGAAGCTGCAGAGCAGGGGAGAAATTAGGGGGCTGGGTAGAAAGGCATTGTTATGAGCAAACGGGTCCTTCTCTGACTTGAAAGGAAACCTTGTCATCTCCATGTCAGGGGGCAGCTTCGTGGGGGGGGAGGCGTGCTTGGCCTATTGTTGGGTCCTAGCTCTTTCGTGAAGTGGAGTTTTATTCTAGAGCCTCGAAACCCAAACACTATGAAGACAGATCTGTTGACCCTGCCAGGGTCATGGACCTGTCTGCTGGGCCGTGATGGATTCTCCGTCTCCCATTCGTTACGGACAGGCTCCCGGGTATTGGCAATATTTGCCTTATGGCATCAGCATAGCGTTTCCCGTATTCACATAGTTAAATTAGTTAGCTGGATAGAAACCTCAGAGATGATGTATCTAGTTGTCAGTCGTGACTTGGTGCTAATGGCACTACAATTTGGTTACAGTCCTCACCGTCATTAATCATCGGCCCCCAGCTGGCTGCATACTGGGGTGCTGGGGAGGGGAAGGAGGACTGACTCAGGCAGAAGGTGCCCAGAACTCAAGCTGGGGCTCTCCCTCTTTCTCTGGGCATGGCTTGGGTTCCATCACCGTGCAGGCCACTGTCCCTCGGTCTCCACTGCCACCAACGCCACCAGCCCTGCACACCTCTATTTATTGGCATCATGCTACTTATGCTAATAGCAGACCGTACACTATTTCTGAGCATTAACATCTGCTCCAAGCAGCCGACTTTCACTTACAGAAACTGATTTCAGCTCAGTCAAGCAGATAAACAGAGAAATCAAAGCAGGTGGCTGAAAGTGAAGGAGGAATTCTCAATTCCTGCATTCAACCGATGAACTTCACTAAAGCCATAATTAATATTCAGATAACTATATTCCGACACATAGAATAAACAAGATCATTTAAAGGATGCAAAATACATCCCCAGGGCCAGAAGGGAAGAGAGGGAGGGGAAGAGTGGGAAGGGAAGGCAGAGGACTGAATATGAATGCAGACACTTCCCTATCTGGCCTATTGTCTGGATGGGTGAAGCCTTGGAGGAGAGGGGACACGCCTCAGAGAGCTGGATGTTTACAGAACCCCTTCCGCCAGCCAGCAGGAGCTGAGGCTGCATGACACTGATTGAAACAAGGGAATCTGAGGTGCAGTGTCCTGCAGGCTTGAGCTGTCTACACACAGGATGGTAGAAAGCTGTCCTCTACACTAATTTCCTCCCCCCCGTGTCTGAAGGCATGGCTAACCCTGGGGACCTCAGCTGCCATGTGGTGTCTCAGATGGGGGGAGGCCTGCCTCCCTGCACCCAGGTTTTCTCCATCTATAGCACATCCTGCTGGAAATCCTTCCTGACTACAGAGGATTAGCCAATTGGTGATTCTAGAATTAGAAATAACATATCTGTGATTTGGATAATCAGAATCTGACTTTTAATAAAAAGCTATGAGAGAGTATATTTTTGTTGTTTTCCTACTCAATCATTTCAGAATGTTAAAAGTAGGACTGAAGCCATCGTCCAGAATGAATTCTGAAGGCAATTGCTACTGTTCCGAATAGGGCTCCAAAGTGCAGACTTTCAAACCAGCTGCCAGTCTTGGATCCACATGGCAGAATCCTGGATCTGACTCACTTTATCATGTTAGCATAAAATGATCCTGAGAGTAACAGCAAAAGTTCACATAACCCATCACTCAGCATGGTACATGGTCCATACATGGTTTGTGCATGTGTGGGCTAGAAATAGGTCATTTATACAAGTGTATTACTTAAGAGCAGGTACATATGTACCATGAGCTCTAAAGGGACACAAATGGCCAGGTCCTGGATGTAGGATCCAAACTAGCCCTGAACGCCCTTGGGAAGTGGGCAGCTACCAGGAGAGATGGCTACAGTGGAGCCTTCTCAGATGGGCTTGGGGCTGTTGCAGAGCCTGGGGCAGTTGAGCCAGGCCTCACCTGAATCCATATTGGCCCTGCAGAGGGGACAGCTTCCTGCTAAAAAAGACCCCCTTTTTGGGGTCCTCTACTGGTCAGGGCTCTGTGGCTAAAAAAACAAATGTTATTGAAAACTTTACCACTTTTGGGAAACATCCTTCTCCTTCCCCACACCCCTTCACATATGTCCTATTTATGTCTCTTCCTGTGAGGACTGTGTTGACAATGCTGGGAGCCCAAAGCTGCATCCTGGGTGCCATCAATGCTCCTCTGAACCACTTGCTTTGTGGTTGAAATTTCCCCTGATGCCTGGAATTTTTTTTTTTTTTTGGTTTCCTTGGAAATGATTCTATCTGAATCACAGCTGTTTGCAGCAAGTGGGGGAGGTGGGAGGATATTCCCTGGAGGGGTGTTAGGAGGAATGGAGGCAGCAAACAGGCTTCCTCAGGGAAAGGTGAGCCCTGCACAAGCCAGCATGGTATGGGGTAAGGCTAGTGGTCTTCAGAATCCTTGGGGATAGGAGTTAGGGAAAAAGATGGGTTGAAGCCTGAACAAGTGTGAACTTTTTGTTCCCTGGCATATGCCTCTCATCTATGCATTTTCCTGTCTCTCCCACCCACTCCCCAAGGGAAATGTATTGAGTAACAGCCTCCCAGCCCTTGGTGAAGTGTCCCCATGTCTATTTGGGGGCACCCGTGTGGTGCTCGTGCTTTTTCTCTATGTTTTTACTTAATCTGAGCATCACAACATCTGTGTTAGGAAGGCAAGGCAGAGCTTGGTATTTGCAGCATTTTACAGATGCAGACAGAAAGGCTTGGAGAGGCTGTGGCACACCTGAGCCAGGAGAGCCCTGGGCCCTAGCCAGTGAGTCCTGACACATTCTGCATTTGCTCCTTCCTGCCCTCTTCCATCACTATCACCCCCAGCCTCACAGAGCCACATGCTTGGGTAGACAGCCCAGGCCCTGGGGTGGTTGTGGCTGTTTCACCTTCACAGAAAGCGCCACTGGCCTGGAGAGCAACATGGGTAACGCTTCCTGGGTGGTGTGAGCTATGTGCTGTGAGGAAGAGGAGGCAGCCCACCTTACCAGGGTGCATTGGTTGAGTCACATCACTTTCATACAAACAAAGCTGAGGACAGATGTGACCTGATGTGGCACATCCCCAGGACTGGCTGGTGCTACAGGTCACCCATCTTCATCCTGGCCTTCCTGGCTACTCTGCTCTAGCCATGTCTTTCTTCTGTCCCTGAGGTGCCTCCTCTCCTTATCTTCCTCTCTCCCTGCCATTTCCTGCTGTGCACACAGTCATCACCACCTCGATCATTACTGTGATCCTAGTCTCCAAACTGTCACTGCCTAAACCAGACCAGGTTCTCAGAGTGGGAAGAAAAACTAAATTCAGCCCAATTCCGTTGGAGTTTTACTGAAGCTGGCCTGAAGCAGCCTTGTGTACACTCTGGGCTTCTCCTGCAGGAATGGTCCTCCCTATTTAAGAGAAGCAGTCTTGGGGGTGTCTTTCTCCAAAAGGGCAACCCAAGTACTAACTCGGAATGGCCTTTATCATTAAGGCAGGGAGGCTAGTTCCTGTCAGGTCTATACAAAACGACATGGTTTCTCTGTCATATGTCTGCAAAAGGACATGAAAATTGCAGGTCTCTGGGGCTGTTTCAGGCTGCTGCCTCCACCTGACTCCCCACACAGCCTGACAGGAAATCCTCATACAATTAATTCCATTGCTTGTCTGTAGATCTAGGGATGAACCCCGGGGAATGACAGATGGAGAGTTCCTTCTTTTTGTTTTTTTCTGAGTGGCACTAGAGAGAACGCACTCATTTTATGTCCACTAGACCCTGGGTCCTCTTGAGGGAATCCTCTTTTATGCAACTTGAGGTGCCACCGTTATGAATCTGCCTGACCCAGACGGGCGGTAAGATTCCTCAGAGTGGAATCCAAGCAGGCCTCTGTGGTGCCCCACCCTCCTCACGGAAGCCGCCAGAGAGCTGGCCCATGTCGTGTTCCATGACGGGCTCGGCCAAGCGGCTGAGTGTGGCCATCGCGTCCCGGGCTCGGGCTCCGGAACTCTGGCGGCCAACTCTATGGTCGGGGCTGCGCGGCGGTCCTGGTGCCCCCTTCTGGCCGCGACTGAAAGCGCAGGCAGCCTCTGGCCCGCACAGGCGGGGCCCCTACGGGAGGCCGCCCGAGCCGGCGGAGGTGCCTCGGGTTCTGGCCGGCTTCCCAGGGACCGCCGGTCTCTCCAGTGCGCACACGGGAGGCCCTGATCTCTGTCCCGTTCTCATACATCCCTTTGCCTTCTCTCTCCCGGGTTCTCGGCTTTACTAGCTGTGTAGCTCTGGGCAAGCCGCCTGACCTCTCCGGTCCTCGGATTGCCCCTAAGGTCTCACCCGTCTTTGCAGCCCATTCCAAATGTCATTTCCTACGTGTGATCACGGGCGCGGGACCCCTCCCACCTCGCACGGCCACCTCACTTCTGGCTGCTGGGGCCTGAGGTCTCTTTCTCGGGCTCTCAGCTCCCGAGGGCAGAGGTTTTCTTATCCTTTCTCTTTCCTGAATCCCTTGCAGCGTCCACAACTCTGTCTATACACAGAACAGGCGCTCACTCAGCGAATACCTGTTGCATTGATTTGTGTTAAAATGGCTGCCTGGGACTAGAGATTCCCTCAGGTGTCTCCTCTGCTCTCATTCTTTTTCATTTCAATTGTCGCTTGTGGGTTGGTCTCATCTCCCAGGTGAGACTTTAGATCCTAGAGGGCAGTGTGAGGGAATAGCTGTCTTGGTGCTTTACCGAATATAGAAAGCAATTCTGACGCTGTGAAACAGTTATGCACGCGCTTCTCTCCCTCCCCCTGCAGGCAGCACATTTCGGAAGGCGAGGCGGGGAGGATCTAGGCTGTAAACACCAGGCTGAGCCCCTTGCTCAGTTACACCCGCGCTTCCTGTGGGCTCCCACTCCCCACCTCGTCCCCAGGGATCCCATCTCCCTGCCCCAGTCTTCTGCTCCTGGCGGTCTAGTGGTGTCACTGTCATTACCAGCCAGCTTGCTCCCCAGCCCCGCCCTGCTGCTCCAGGAAATTGCGGTAGGCTACAGTAGGAGGCCACCCTCAGGGCTCATCGGAGTTTCCAGCACCCTGCCTCACATGGCCGACTCTTCCAGGCTGCCCCAGCCAGCTCAAACACTGCCTCCTAGAAAGGAGGGTAACAGCTAATGTTTATTAATAGCTCATGTTCTGGGATCCTTGCTGAGATCTTTGCACATTCATGTATTATTTCATGCAATGTTCCAAATAACCCTTGGAACCCTGGAACCCTTGGCTCTATTATTATCTTTATTTTATAGAGAGAAAGCAGAGGCACAGAGAAGTTAAGCTATTAGCCTAAGGTCACACAGCTAGAGAATAGGAGAGCCAGCATTTGAATCTGGACAGTTTGATTTGAGCTTTTAACATTCCTTCAGGCAGCAGGAAGGAGGGGTATGCACCTCTTAGACACACATGGGCACAGACACACATAAGTGAACCTAAACCCATGCATATCTGTGGCCCATGTGCTGTGCACATGTGAACATTCTTTAAAGCCCTCCACACTCATGTGAGTGCGTACACTAATATTTAACAAGCACTGAGTTACTTGCCTGCTTGTGATGTTTCAGAGCAATGCTGTCTAAAAGAACTTTCTGGCAGGTAGGAAACATGCTATGTAGACAGTGCAGATGTCTAACACGGTAGCCACATGCTACTTGTGGCTACTGAACCCTGCAATGGTTAGTGAGACTCTCCAATGGAATTTTTAATTATATTTGAATAAAGTTAATTTAGATGTAAATAGCCACATGTGGCTGTGGGCTACCAAATTGGCAACATCACGGGATTGTTGAGAGGATGGAGAGAGGTGATATGGTCCCACAGGCCGCATAGGCCTGGCACATCAGAGTGCTCAGCAGTGGAGTTGTCTTATTAGTTACGACCAATAAATGACAGTGCACCTGCATTGCCATCTTGCATTGCCATTTCCCCCCTGTCCTGCTTGCTACCCTCCTGATGGTAGACTCAGACCTAAGACTCTCTCTGAAGGTGACAAGGAAAGAGGGCTTGGCTCTGGGATATCGGTGGAAACAGTTTGGAGTGGGATCAAAGGTGCCTCTGCCACTCGCCTGCACCCAGCAGGAGGTGAAGAGGGCAGCCTGTGACCCTGGGTCCTCCCATCCCCTGGCTCCCTCACCATAGCCCAGAGCCTCCCAGGTACCTGGATGAATGATTCCATCTTTCATTTGTAAGTAAAACATCAGCTTCTCTCTTTGTATGGTGCTTTTATTGTTTATTATTATTATTATTATTATTATTATTATTTTAAAGGAAAGAAAAAAAGAGCCAGCAGTCTGCCTCAGGCACTTGGTGGAGGCTCTGGGGGCCATAGAGAAGTCCCCCCAAGGGCTCTTCTCTTCTAGTAGTTCAGAGAAATGAGATGGTGAGGTCAGGCTCATGGGGGCAGAGCTGGGGCAGAGGGATTATGGCGACAAAGACAGGGATTTGGGGGCAGGCAGGGTGGGAAGGCTTCAGCTTTGAGGCAGCAGGGCAGAAGGAGGGAGCTCCGCGACCTACATCACCACTATGAATCTGGCTGACTCACCCCTGGACAGCAGTTCCCGCTCTCTCTGCTGGGCAGAATGCAACCTTGGCATCCTGGGAGAGACACTCTGAGACAGGGCAGCAGCAGTGGCCCTTGCAGAAGGTGGAGGGAATGAAGCTACAGCATGAGGGATTTAGGTGGGAGCATAGGAGGGACAGGCCCAGCTAAATTTTGAGAGATAGTGCAAGGAAGATTTGAGGCAGGAGGAACAGTTTCCTTTGGTACATTCACTAATGATACAGTGAGGGTTAGAATGTCAGCATAGGTGAGCACCTGTGTGGGGATGTGGGGAGGAGAGGCCTCCCAGCACCCTCTGTTTTGGACTTCAGGCATGCACCATCTCATAGTGTGTGTTACACAATCTGCCACCTAATTGATGCTCAGTCCACACTGAGGAAGAACAATAATCACATCTATGAAGTCTTGTTTAATTTGTTCTGTTTAAATGACTTCAAATACCATAACATAATGATGCCTCCCAAATTTATACCCCTAGCCCAGACCTTCACTCTGAGCTGCAGGGTCATGTATCTACCTGTCTTCTCACTACCTCTTTTGGGATATCTCACAGGCCTACTCTCAGTTTGTCTAAAACAGGATTTTGAGCATCCACCTCTAAAATTTGTTGCTTTCTGGTAAATGACCCCACTCATTACTGAGTGGCTCAAAGCATCCTGAGTGCTGCCCATTTCCCTCATTCCACACTCAACCCATTTGCAAGTCCTGGAACTCCTACATTCCTAACACAACCTGCTCCATCTGTTTCTTGCACCCTCCTTGCCCACCTTAATCCACACCTCCATGTCTGCTGGATCCTCATGGCAGCTGAAAGAACTTTGTGTAACGTGTGTTACAACATGTCTCTCAATGCATCTTGTTAAACTTGGAAAACAATTCAGACACCCTCTTGACCTGCCAGGCTTGACAACCTGCCTTCACTCATCCCTTTCATTTTGCTGTCCCCATCAGCTCCACTGATGCTCCTGTCATACTGATCTTTCTTTTGTCCCTGAAACATGAGGAGTCTATTCTGGCCTCAGGGCCTTTGCATCTGAGCACCCCCTTTCCCTGAGCACTTTCTCCCTCCACATCTGCTTGTTGTTTGGCTTCTCTGTCAGCTCCTTAGGGGACCCTCCCTGCTTACATGATAACAGCAACCATTGTCACTCTACACTTCATCCACACATTGTAATTCTCGGTGCTGTACTAATGATTAGGTTTTTAATTTTTATTATTAATTTATCATCTAATTCTCCTCATAAAAGTGTAAGCTTCAGAACAGCCAGAGTTTATCTGCCCTGGCCATTGTTGTATCTCTAGCAGGGAGACCCATGCCTGGCATGGAGTGGGTGATCAATAACTATTTGTGAATGAATGAACTATTTAATCCCGATGGTGTTTGTCAGGGAAGGCTTTTTGCCTAGGTGTGAGCTCATGAATGTGTTTCCTGGACTGGCTCTTGTGTACGAATTGCAAGACTAATTAAACTCATACATATTTGTAGAAATGCAAATATAATTTTATTTACCAATGACTGTAATAAAGGTAAATGCTCCTTAGTTAAACAAACAATTCACTTTGGGAATTGAGCTGTAAACAGAAGAAATAAATAAACTCTCGTTATTGAGTGCTCACTGTGTACCCACTGCACTTCATGAATGTGCTGCCAGTGTCTGCACATAGGAAGGTTGAGGCCCAGCTGGGAAGACTTGCTTGCTCATGGATACCGCTACTTCACAGCAATAGGTAGTACTCTTAACTAAGCACATGGCTCTTAGGAACACAGTTTGGCATCCTAGTCTTGCCACTTACTCGCTCTGTACGTTGGGTAGTTAGGGCACTTAAACTCTGTGCCTTTGTTTCCTTGGGTGTAAATAAGAAATTGAAACATTCCCCTAGGAAAGCTGGGAGTCTTAAACGACATAGCACATTGGAGTGCTTGACATCATGCTGGGGACATGGTAGCTGATAAATACATGTTAACAATTCTTCTTTTATTATTGTGATTATGATTATAATATACAAGATGATTCTAGATGTCTCTACATAGTCTCACATAATTGTCACAATAACTTAGGAGTCAGTATGGTTATTCTTGACTTACAGGTTAGGAGGAGCTTTCAGATAAAGCACAAGATGCCTTGCCTGTGGTCATTACCAGTTCTCAAGTGTTAAAGCCAAGGTCTTCAGGCTCTAGAGCCAGTGCTCTTTCCATGGCAGCATGACTGCCTCCCTTGCTCTTGGGTACAGCCTACTGCTAACCTCCACTTTAACTCCGAATCACCTCTGATTGTGGTCTCCCAGTTACTCCTCAAATCTTTCCATGCTCATCCCCACCCTTAGCCTCCCAGGATCCCTAAGGTTTGCACCACCCTGAACATCACATTATAGGAAGGCTTCTTCAAGGGGATCTTTTCACCCTCCTTCTCAGGTGAAGGAATGGAGATGTATAGATGCCCTTAAAGGGCCTGCTAGACTAGAGCCTGGGGCCTCTGCCCTCCTCCACCTCTGGCCACACCTGGCCTCTCTCCTCCAAGCCTGGTGTGAGGCTCCCAGCCATCTCTGCAGTCCCAAGGGGAACATGTGAGGGACACAAGGCACCCAAGTCAGCTGCTGGTGGGTGGGGACAGGTTGCATTTAATTATGTTCTGGGCATGCATTTCCTGAGTGTTCCATCCCCACAAGTCTGTGAGCTTCCCCAGGCAGGTCTGTGGCTCTGCCTTCTATTTCTCATGCAACGTGTAGCCCTACTTTGGGTGAACTCTGGGTGAGTGAGCAAGCATCCAGCCAATGTCACAAGAGCCTCTGTCTGGAGCCAACTGCAAGACCTACAGACAATCACCAAGGCACTCACAGTTGTTATCCTTAGGCAGTGGGGGTATGGGTGTTGTTCTCTTCTTGCTACCTTCCCTTCTTGCTTTCTTTTTCTGTGACAAGTAATTTTGACATGGAAAACATTTATATTAACTTTAACATTAAAAAGAAACCTGGCTTTTCTGGGGACCAGAGTCATGGTACCTCCTGTTCCTCTGGATGAGTGAAGGAAACTGCCACAAGGTCTCTGCTCAAAATGTGCTCAGCTGAGGCACATGGCATGGGGAGGTCTGTTTGGGGCAGAGTGTCATTGCCATGCCTTGCTTTGGGGACCTTGCAGTCTGAGGAGAGGCTGGCCAGACATGTGATAGCAGCTGGAGCAGCACAGTGAGCCTGGGGCCCTGGGTTTAGGGATTCAAGCTCCAGGGACTCAGAGAGTGACAAGGCTGCAGCTGGTGGAGGCTTCCTGGAGGAGGCTCAGCCCACCTGTGCCAAGGAGCAGGCTTTGGTCTGAGGGAGGCAGAGCTACAGGAAGGGAAGGCAGGGGTGAAGGCAAGGGCAGAGAGGCCAGGGCTGTCTGGGTCATGAACTCCTTTGATTTCTTTTTCCTTTTCATTTGCTCTACAGCTACAATTATTGCAGGCACACCATGTTCCAGGCCCTGTGCCAAATGTTCCACCCAGATCACTGCATGTCATGCTCGTGGAGACTCAGGCTGTGTCTGCATCCCCATTTACCAGATAGGAAAACTGAGGCTGGTGCAGGAGGCAAAGTAACTTTCCCAACTCACATGGCTTATCAGTGGAGCAGATGGGGTGACCTTAGCACTGCCTGTCTCATGGCCCTCATGCTCCCTCCAGAGGAGTTCATGATCCATCTACCTCTCCTGATTGGGGGGGTGGTTGGGGAGGCCTCAGGAGCCATGTCAGGTGTGTAGCAGTGGACAGAAGAGCTCCACCCTTGTGCCCAAATCTTGCACATAGTGTCCCATCATCATGGCTGGCTGGGAGCATGTGTGTGTCACTGCACAAGGCCGAGAAGGTAAAGGATGTGAGAATATGAGGTCAGGACCCACTTCCTATAGGTGGGAAAGACTGGTCTGCTACGACTGTTACGACAACAGCTTAAGAACAAGTTTTACTGTGCAAACAGATGGTCCTTACAATGTGGGAAGTCGTTCCCCTAGAGAAGAAGGCGGAGCCCCAGTGGCTGTGAGGCAAGGCACAAAACTTAGAGAATACCTGGGAGGATGTCCAACTTTGAGGCACGAGGAAGCAGAGGCATTCCATCAAGGCTGGGGACCAAGCTACTAGATATGCATGGAGAGCCTGAGGCTGGTATTCAACTGCAGATTCTCTGGCCCCTCCTTTGGGGGAATTTAAAGATCCATGGCTGAGGCCAGGATCTTCCTTTTCCACAGAGTCCCAGGAGATTCTGACACAGGTATCCTGGCAAAGGCTGGGGAAGGTCAGGGTCTGGCCTCAGCCACAGGATGACAAGGCACTGAGGGACACCCGAGGCACTGTGTGTGTCAGAGCAGCTTGCTGGGGGGCATCAGGCAAAGCACAGAAAAGACTTATGGGTTTGAGGACAGGGTGGTGCCCTCAGGTAGGACTGCTCTTGCTCCTGCTGCCTAGAAGCAAAACAAGCTCATATGGGAGCCAGAGGTGGCTGGGGCCCGGGCCTGGGGAGGGCCTGCCTTTTGTGCCTGCACCCCAAGTCATTGCATTCAGCCTCCCAGGGACCTAGAGAAGAGGCAGAGGAAAGGACACCTGTAGCTAGACATGGGGCTAGGCTTGGGAGCTCTGCGCGTCTGAGCAGAAGGACAGGCGTGGAGGGCAGAGGTGCATTCCTCCAAAGAGCATCGCCCAGGTTCCCCAGGGCCCTCCTCCACACTGCCCTTCCCTCAGGACGCTCAGCTTCCGAGGGCTGCCTCTGGCCTGGCTGGTTGGGTCTTAGCACCATCTGCTGCAGCCCAGATGGAGGCGGCGGGGCGGGGCCTCTCTTCCTGGAGCTGCCGTCTCCCAGCCCTCTCTGTGTGTCTGTCTCTGTCTCTGTTTGTCTCTCTCTCTCACACACATGCAGCCCTGAACTGTGGCTGTCTCCAAGAAGAGCCCTCATGGCAGCCTTCCAGGGAGTTGACCCCCCCTCTTATTCCGATGTCCCAGGGAATCTGTGGGCAGAATGTGAGAAAATGCCACAGATGGCCCAGCCGCATCCAAGAAAGCAGCGAGGTCTCTGGAGGACACCCTCTGACTTAGTGTCCCACCCAATTAGCCTGCACACAGCTACATGTGTGTGGAGCCTTCTTTCCCACACACTCCTCCCCCATACCTGGCCAGAGGCCCCTCAGAAAGACACCCCCCACACACACACACATACATTTGCAGAGAACAGCAGGCGTGCCTACTCTGGGACTTGGACTCATCTTTTCTGTTTTTTTACATGCGCTTGGTAGAAACTGTAGTCATAGATGTACACACAATCTGTTACTAAAAATTGGTCCACCGGAGCCCATCGCAGCTGACACATCCCTGCACGCACTCAGCACATAGAGCACACAGGTCCACACGTCTCCCGGCCCAAGTCTTATAGGCTGAGCTTGGAGCGTACTCACTTGGACGTGGTGTGCATACCACGCATGCTGCCTACACTCACATGTGAACATGCACACACAAGCACAGTTCTCATATACCACCAATCGTGGTTATAGTGAGAGGTCTCAGATCCCAGAATTCTGGTCAGACCCAGAGCTTCACTCTAGCTAGGGGCAGAGTGGGTCCTGGCACGATGTACCTCTGAACCCTCAGCTGGGAGAGGAAGGATGGGGCTCTGTCTAGTAGCAAATCCCAAGCTGAGTAAGCTTTGCAGCCTTGGAAAAATGGAGAGAGAGCCCTCTCTGCATCCTCCTGTATTTTCTTAAGACAAGGCAGAAAATACAGGTCTCCCACACCCGACAGACACACACTGACCCACACAACACCAACACACAGCAGACTCACAGGACATAGCATCAATGCAAAACTTAATGATACAACATGAATCCACATGGCACATGTCCAGAAGACATGCCATGCTGTGCCACAGTCCCCAGAGATGTCCACTAAACTTCACTCTTTGCAGCCTACTGGCACTGCTTGTTCATGCAGGACAGGGTGACATTGCACCACCTTCTGCAGCACCTCCTGGTCAGCACACGCAGCTCAAGTCCATGCATGTAGGCTGCCCTGTCACCCCTAGAAAGCCTCAAATTTCCAATGGTCCACTTATCCAAGTGGTAGAGAAAACACAGAGAATTCTGTTCTAGATTAGGATCTGATTTCAGAGAAAAGAAAAGCATAGTTTTCCTGTTCCTTGATGAACTCCTTGCTTTTCTTAACCCTTTGCTCTGTGTTTGAACAGCTGATCAGGGCTACTTTCTCTGCCACTTGTGTTCCCATTGGCCGGCAGGAGCTCAGCAGGCTGCAAACAGGCTTGGGTGGATAGCAGAGGACTGAGTGTGCAAACCTTTGTAGCTTCCAGGAGAGGCTCTGGCCTACCCCTCCTCTTCCGCCTTCCTGGTTGCCACCTCCTGGGGCTTGCCCAACATTTCTCTAGGATTTGCCTTTGGTCTTGGTCAGATGAACAGAAATTTGGGCAGGATACTGTGGGGCTGATGTAAAAGCGAGATTGCAGAGGGAGTGATCTCAACAAATGCCTTCTGTTTATTTGTTGATTTCTAAGGAGAATTTGGCCTCAATCTTTATGGGGTCCTTGTGTCCTCTCCTTCCCTCCAAGCTGGGCATTTGTCATCCATCTCTCCAAACACAGCCTGTTTATTCCTCCTGCTAACAAGTTGGGTGGCTAAATCGTGTTAAGGGTCTTGCAGTTAACTAAACTCTTTGTGTTGTTGTTAAGGAGTGGTATGTGAGTGTGTGCATCTGTATCTGTGTATTTCTCTGCCATGGTCTCTGTCTGTCTCCCCTTTCTCTGTGTGCTTCTTTATATGTGTGTTTGTGTATGTCTGTGGTTGTGTTTGTGAGTGTGCGTATCTACATTTTGAGTGTGTGCTTGTGGATGTGGGTATATGTCCGAACGTTTAGATTTGAGCTTGTTCCTTCATGTGTCTGTGAGTGTATATTTATTTGTGAGTATCTATGTGTGTTTCTGTGTGAGAATGTGTTTGTGAGTTACCTCTATATGTCTGTAAATGTGTGCATGTCTGTCTGAGTATGTGTTTTCAGATCCTGTGTACACAACAGTATGTAATGACTGAAGAAAATATTAGCTAATAATGTTGCAGGGCTTCAGTTTCCCCATCTGCAAGATGAAGGAGATGGAAGAGATAATCTTTTTATTTATAAAGGGAGTGTATGGTCATAGGAGTGTGGTGGGTTTGATAATATGACAAATTTGGGTGCACATAACCTTGTTGAGTTACTGCTATCCCAGCTTCCGGTTCCTTCACATTCAAAGGGGCACAGTAATATCTCTGTCAAGGTTTTGTCACGAGGATAAATCAACAAATAAACAGAGAGATTTGCTAGATAAAATGAGTGACAGGCTGTGATGTGTCTCCTGGTAGATGCATCATCAATATCCCTTCCCATCCATGCTGGAGCCTTAGTGTTGTCCCTTTCGCCCTACTCCCAAGAAGGGGTAGGACTGTCAGAGCTGCCCAGTGGTCTGATGGGGGTGCTGGCCCTTAATACATACAGAGACCCTGGATATTTTGACTTTTATGCTGTGTGCTCTCTTCTCATTTGATCCTCAAGATGACCCTAGGATGTGGGCAGAGCTGGTGCACCAATGTCAGAGGGGACAGAGCTGAGGGGCGGAGACGTTCAGCTCCATGGAGTCACGCCTAGCTCTGATTGCCTGTGAGAAGCAGATTCTAGTTTTCCCAAAGAGCTGATGGTGTGGATGCCCAAAGCCAGGTTCATGAGCCTTCATTGACCTTATTTATAGGACTGGATTCTAAGTGGGTTTGTTGGCTTCCTTAAATCCAGACTGCTACAGAGCAGAGTGAACTAGCTCCCAGATGGGCCCAGTCCCCCGTATGGGGGGCCTTGGTAGGAGGAGTTCTCAGTTTCACATTTAACTTCACACAAGTTTGGGAGGGGAAAGGCCTCTGTTCTTAGATCAAAGTTGCCAGTTGACCAGGGACTGCCTGGCAGGCCAGGTCCCGGGAAGCTTCCCACCCAGTCAGCAGTTGTGCCTTTGCCTGTGTCTTCTTGGGCCCACCCTCCCTGCCTCACCTGCACCTGTCCTGGGCCTGAGCCCTCTGCCATATCCTGGCAGGATTGACTAGATCAAAATTTCTCTTCGTAATCCCTTTTCCATTTTTCTTTATTAAATAAAGTATCAATGCTATCTGGTTGCAATAGGAATAA
This sequence comes from Arctocebus calabarensis, assembly GCA_963573935.1. Lineage (NCBI taxonomy): Eukaryota > Metazoa > Chordata > Mammalia > Primates > Lorisidae > Arctocebus > Arctocebus calabarensis. Next base: position 41,227 of record CAUYON010019734.1, on the reverse strand, counting down.
AAAGAGGTAAAATGTAATTCAGTACTTTATACATTAAAATGCTATATAAATGGCAACTCTACCATAGCATGAATAACGTATACATCTTAACATCTATGATACAGTACATAAGATGCATGATTTCATTTTAAATCACTGAAACATTTTCATATGTAGATTATATGTATACAGTATAACATAGGACTTAATTTTATATATAATGTAGCTTGTAGTATGTACCATGATCCATAGGATTATGTAATATCCATGACATATCATACTCCCAGTGCAGAGAAAGTAGAATCAAAATCACTGGACATTAGGCTATTTTGGCATTCGAAACACAAGCCCCAGATTTGTGATTTTAACAGCTGAAGCTAGGAGAAAGAAAACTAAAAATACTAATAGGAATGCTATCTACATGATCCAGCAATGTTGCCTGCTAGGTGCAGGGGTCTGTGAGGAGACAGAAACCCCAAGAATAGTTCTGGGGAAGGGGCTCTTTGGGAGAGGGGCTCCTCGGGAGTGAGGCCTCTCGGGAGGAGGTATAGGAATTGGTTTGGGAAGTGATTGTTCCCACTGTTTCCGAAGAGCTATAGGGCTTGTGGTGACCCTTGGGTCTGCTGATTAGCTGGAGATTATATTGATAATGTAATAAACATTCACTTTGTCTTTTAAGTTTCACCAGGACAATCAGGGAGAGATTAGATACAAATCAGAGGAAAGGAATAATAGAATGGAGGAGGAAAGTCACAAGTCACCCCTGCCATGATCTCTGTCTGTCTCCGCTTTCCTCTGCCCCCAAAAGGCATGAACCAAGACATCTCTGCCCCAGCACCCATGCAAAGTTCAGCTGGAATCTTCCCCTGAGCTGGGCTGCTCTCTGAGAGGGCTGTGGTGCTCCAGATATGATGTTGGTTTAAGTTTATGGACCGTGTTTAATATTTGATTAAACCTTTGGCATGACAGCCTCCACAAGCCACTTGTCCTTCTAGGAGACTGTCAAAGTGACGGGCTTCTCAGCTTCCTGGGTTCCTCTGGTGCTGCAGCTTGGGAGGAGGTGTCTACTTGGGCCACGGAGCTCTGGGTTAGGCAGGCCTGTGCTGCCTCCCAGTAGCCAGAGGCCTCCCTGGCTGGAGCTCTCTACCTCTGCCCTGCACTGGAAATTCCCCTGATTAGGTGTGTTTCTTCAGATTGAAGCCCGGGCTCTTAAAGGTCCCAGCTAAAAGGCACATGTGGCAACAGAGATGGTAACACTTTAATGTCCATACATCTGCCCAGTTGCATTTGTCAGATCAGCAAGGGGCAGGGCTTTGAAAGGACAGGAAAAGAAGGTTACTTTTGGTTGGGGACGGTTGCTTTAGAGCCCTGGGTCCTGGTTTGGTGGTTTGGGGCTTTGAGTTTAGAACTTGGGGTGAGAATGTAGAGCAGGTTGGATGGCTGGGAGGTCGGAGGGTGCTGGAAAACCACCATTAATGACTCCTGCATCCCTACAGGGAGCTGTGCTTTTCAGTTACTCCAGCTCTGTGACAAAGCTCAGGTCTATTCTCCCCTGGGGTCAGGAAGACGCCAGGGATCAAGGACTATGGAGACTATAAGAGGGGACTCTCTCTTCCTAAAGAACTAGCCCCAAAGGCCGCCTCATCCATTACTGCTCCTTGGGGCTGGGTTTCTCTTCAGAACATGGGAGAGGTACCCTCATAGCTCTCCTGCAGTATATAGGCTGCCCAGGATCCCTGGGCACCTGTGCCTAAGTGCACTGTCCACACTGGGAGCAGTTCTTCCTAGGACCTGCCAAGACCAGTGATACCTCAGAAAACTCTGTCCCCTGACTTTTCCCCCACTGTCTGGCTGCAGTCCAGCCATGTCTGTGTTGAGAGAGAGGGCAGAGGAAGGGTGGAGGGTGCAGGAAGATTCCAGCCTCCAGAAGCCCACAGTGTATGGCTCAGGATGGTCAGCTGAATGAGTCTGTGAGGACTATCTGGATGACTATCCCTCGATGACAGGAAATATGGCCACGGGTTTAACTAGTCCATGAGTAATTTCTCAGCACAAGTGGGCTGCAGCTGGGATAGCTGAAGGACACTGCAGCCCCAAAGCAGGTAAAAACAGCTCTGGCAGGGTCAGTGTGTACCACTGAGTTCCTCGGAAGTCTCTGTAACCACCTCTGACTGATTCCCCCTCAGCCAGGAAATAAACTTGGTCCATATTTATTCAAAATGAAAAATTCCTTTGTCTACCAGCCTGCGAGTGAGACTTCATTGCAGTGGGACAAAAACAAAGCATAATGAAACAAAACAAAACACCTGACCTGTCAGCGCTCCAGCCTCCTTGTTCTGTCTTGTTCCTCTGCCAGCCTGGGTTTACTCTGTCCCTGTTTATTTGGGAACCTGGCCCCCAGCCCCTAGAGAACTCCCACCCAATTACTCACACAGGACATTTGCATTGGTAAGTTGTATGCTGTGGGGTTGCTTCCTTCTGTCACATTCAGAGTTATTTTGTAGCAGTAAAGGTGGATTGCCCACTTTCAGAGGACAGACACTAATACTTGGGGCACCTGAGTTGGACATAAAGCTCACCTCCTTGAGAGAAGCCCATGTCTCCCCTATTAGAGAACCAGGGGCTTTCTAGTGTGGGGGGAGACATGATATATCTCCCTCACTATTCATAACATGATTCTGCACCTTGAGGGCAAGTGAGTAGAGGTTTGGGGACATTCCAGGGGGCATTTGTAGCTGGGACAGCCCCCCTTCTTACTCCAGCAGTCCCCTCCTCCTGCCTCTGCTGGTCTGCAGGATGCTCTCCTCCTGGTTGCACGGCCTCTGTTGAGGACCAACCCTCTTAATCACTGGCTCAGCCGAGACAAGGTCAGAACGTTCTGAGTTAATATTTTGCAGAGAAACTTGAGAAACTAAGGGAGAAACAAACCAAGGCCTTGGTGTTGGCACAAGGAGCAGACAGGGGTCTTGAATCTGAAGGACACAAGAGTTGGGCTCTCTGCTGGCTCCAGTTGGGCAGGGCCTGCTTTGCTTCCCAACTGCCTCAGTTGGGGGCCTCCTGGAGGAGGGACGGCCCCTGTAGCCAGTGTGACTGGCCAGCCCTTCAGAAGTGTGATCTGTGGATCTAAGGTCTGAGCTGCCCATCGTGACCTGGTCTGTCCAGCTGGCATTCATTGCAGCCAAACACCCTGCTTTTCCTGCACAGTGACACCATCCTTTAGCTTGCTGCATCCCTCTTTTCCCTGGGGTCACAACTCTGTTGCCTGGTCCCAGGCCTCACCCTTTACTCCTTATTCCAAGCCCAACAGAATTGCCACAGAATTCACTCTAAACTAAATCTAATCATTTGTTTATTATAGTGGTCAAGATGACAGTACAAAAGGTAGTCTTATTTTTTCAATAAAAAGATTTTTAAAAATTGGAAAACAAAATGAAGATCGAAAATAAGCCAGTGGTGGCTGTCCTGCTCTGTGTGTCTCTCACTACAACGATGATAGGGACATAAACTACTCTGCTGGGTCCTCAGCTGGACTGGGTGACGTGTGCCGATATGTCACTAATGTGTGTATCCTCAGTTCCAGCGTATCTATTTTACCAGCTTCAGTGTACAAGTGTGTGCATGTATGAATCCTGTGGAGACACTGGAGATTCCTTTGCAGAAGTTGAGGGACATAGCAATTTGGAGTTGGACTTAAGTCCGGCCCTAAGTATGGAAAAGATTTTGGGGTTCCTTGCTGATAAGCTTCCAACATAGGGAATTAATAAAAGCCATATGAAACATAGACTGTATTATTAATTTTTGAAATAAATACAACACACATGTGCACAGAAACTATAGTATTTTCTGGATTTCCTAATGCTCCTCTCTTGCTTTGTGTGTTCCCGTTTTGTTGGTGTGCCAGGCTCAGATCTGACTGGTCAAGTGAGGAAAATGACCTAGTGTCCCGAGTCACCGGGCCCCCAGGGACCTGTCCTGCCTCCCCGCAGACCCTCCCAAGGGAAGGAGCCGGTGCTGGAGGAGTCTGGCTTGCAACCGTGGCCATGGGTGGGCCTGGACTGGGGAAGGAGCCGCCATGAGCCGTTCAAGGGCCCTCTGTGGCAAGAGGGCAAGAAGGAGCCCTACCCCTGACACAGTTTGGGGAGTCCTCTCCAATGTATAAGAAGGGTATAAGGGATTGGACTAGCTTCTGGGCTCTCTGGTGTTCTCCCTAGGGCTACTTAGGTCCAGGCCTTGTGGCCGCCTAGGAAGGGACAGGGTATTTTGGTGCCAGCACCTGCCCTCCCTATACACTTTCTGTGGGCATGCCCAGCCTGGGCAGAGGTGGGAGCCAGTAGGGAGAGGTAGGAATTCTTTGAGGGCTTACTAAGTCTGGGCTGTGCTTACCAGGGAGGCAATGGCAGTGACCTACCAGGGCCGAGTGTGAGCACCCGGGTGGGATGCTGACTGTGTGGAGAGCAGAAGACCCACTTGATCTTGGCTGGCCCTGGGTGGATGGGGAGGGAAGATTGGATATGGCCTGTCTACTGGAGCCTGTTAGGTTTTTTATGGGAACAGGAGCACCCTGCCCCAAGGTGTCCCATCTCCCAACCCTGCCATACCACCATTTCCTTGCTGTCCTTCACAATCAAAGGCATCCTACTTGCCCTCACTTCAGAATCCCTTCCTTATTCATTATCCCCCTCTTACCCTACTGAGGGGCCTGGATTCAAAGGCAGGCTCCTTTCGATGCCTTGACAACTCTGGAAACACAGGGAAGGAATGATCAAAAAGCCTCTTGGGCCTTTAACTGTCACTGGAGATTCTGCACAGCCTGCCCTCTTCCCTTCCTAGGGAGTCCCCAGCACTGGGATTCTCTGCTTTTTGTTTTTTCCTCCAGGTATTGCTCAGGGTTCCAAGAAGGGTCAGGGGCTTCCTGAGTCAGGGTCGCTAGGCAGGAGATAGAAGGTCTCATTCTTTGTGAGTGGAGCCTTCCTGAGAAACAGCTTTCTGAAGTCCAGAACATTCCTGCTGCACCAGCGATGCTGACGGGGCAGCATCCTGACTTCCTGTCTCTGCTGACCCCAAGTACTTGATGGCACTGATTAATCTCATAGAAGCTTTTCCTCCTGAGACTCTTGAGCTGCAGAGTGCACACTGTTGTCCCCCACTAGGGTCCCACCATAAATGAGGAGGCTGCTTCAGTTTCACACCACCCCCTCAGAGGTAGACCTGTTCATCCAGCAGGGCAGAGGTGCTCTTTGTCCCTCATCTGGTGAGACCACACCAAGTCAAGTATTGATTTGACAGAAAGGTATGGATATGCTGGATGGAGAATAGTTAGGGGATCCTATTTCTTTCTTTTCCTGTTCAGAGAACACCTCTCCTTCACTGCACCCGCTGAAAAGCAAAGACTAGGGGAGGGAGAGTGTTCTCATGGGTCACTCAGGGACGCCTCTATTCCCCTGGTCTGCTTCCAGGAGTTCAAAACCATGAAGCCTCTGGGAACCAGGTCCCCCTCTCCCACCATGGCAAACACTCCCTACATCTTTGCCTCTCTTCATATTCTTAGAACCAGTCAATATGATTAATTTTACATGGGCATAATTTCCTGCTATTGCTGTGGAGTCCTCCCAGCCTCACCCATCAACAGCTACATGATACAGTTTCTGGTTATATTGGTCAACCAAGATATTGATATTATTAATAATGGATATCTGTAGGCTGACCTTTGTCCACACAACTGAATCACACTGGGTTATCTGTGACATTTCTTTAAGAGGTATTGATAAGCCCATTACTGGAAGGGCATGTACTATCTGAGGTGTGTGATTTTCACTCACCTTCAAGCATCGCCCACGAAAATCTACCCTTGTTGGATGAGCTGGGGTGGGTGTGATGGCATGCAGTATGCCAAAGAACGTATGCCAGAATGTATGCCTGTGCAGGTGCTTGTGTGGTGAGTGCATGCGTGTGGATGGGAGCATGTTCATGTGCATGTGTGTGAGTGTGTGTATTGTGTAAGTCTGTCTTGAATACCCTCCCTTTTAGAGCTGATCAAATAGTCAATTAGAGCATTATAGGTAGGTAGCAGAATCAGAGAGTTCCTACAAATACACTGTGATGTAGTGTTTGATCTTTGGATGCTTCTCGTCTCCTAGGACTTGTGCAAAGAGGCTTGGCTTTATAAGGATATTATTAGGTTGATGCCTCATTCTCTCAATCTACCTGCCAGGAAAGAGACAGCTCTCACTGAGAACACTCTGGCCAGATGCAGCCACCAGAAGGTGCCTGAAAGGTCACGTTGCAGGCTTGACTTTGGGGATGGGCTACTCCCGGCCTCAGTCTCTTTATCTGTGCAGTGGCAGCAAGTCACTCAGCTCTACTTTCTTAAGACCAGAGAGGGGAGGTTGACTCAGCTCAGCCTCTAAACCCTCTGAACCAAAACTCCCAATCATAGGAATGCTTGACATCCCCTCAGGCCTGGATTATTACATGGCAGGGTATGGTCAATATCTATTAGAAGGGACTGGGTTTGTGTAGTTCCCTGATAGAAAGCATGCTTTGTGTGCTCACAGACCTCGCTGCTGTGCATCTCTGTGGCTGCTGTCATGTTTACCTACACTGACAGTGTTGTCGGGGACAGTGCATATCAATTTCATCTACAGTGATCCCATCCTGTTTGGTCCCAGACATGCTCACTTGTCAGGGGTGCCCTCTCACTCGTCCCTGTAAAGGGAAGCCGGCAAGCTGGAGAGATCTTTGGATCCTCAGACGTAGTGTATGAATAAACCAGACATGGATTAATTAGGTGTGACTGCATCATTAAATTAGAATAATGAACAAACAGCCACGTATGGCATTCAAATCTGCCTAGAATGACTCCAAGGGTTGCTTTCAAGTAAGTCACCTGTCAGTTTGTAGGTTTTGTGGACTGTAGAGAGTGAGGTTCCTGTCATATTTTAAGAAGTGTATTCTTTAGGTACTACCTACCCTAGGCGAGGACCATCCTTCACCGGGCACTAAGTCTCCACAACTGAATTCAAACAATGACTTGGTTCAATACAGCATCATCTGTGCATGCCTCAGCTGTGAGCATTTCTCAGCATGAAATACGACAGTAGCACAGGTGCTCAAGAGACGGGAGGGAGAAGTTAAGAGGTGTGGGCGGCGAATGTGAAATGTATTGATCCCATAATATTTATGTGGATATGCACACAGTTGCTTGTGCACGTGCATAAGCACACACACATACATACACACCACTTTTGTGTTTCCATGAACTCTTTTTCCTTCTACTGACCCTGTCCATTTCAGTCAGACAGATTCAAAGGTGGAGTGAGTCTCAGTTGTGTAATTTTAGGAACAGTTGCTGAAGAGTAGCCCCCTGCCCTCAGTGGACAACACCTCTCACAATCCTGGTCCTAGGATAGTGCAGCTGTGCAGAAAGAGTGGTTTGTCTTTAACAAAGAGGAGGAAGTCAACAGCTAAGTGGGAAGAAAATGGGAAGCTAGCTTGCCCGTGCATCTCTGGCAAGCTGTGAGATAGCCTAATGCATCAGGGGCTTAGTTTGTAAAATCTGTTGAGTATCTAGAAACCTTTGATCTGTAGCCACTCTTAACAAAGGTGATAATTAATTAAACCAGAGTGTATTGCAATAAAGTAACAGCATGGTCAGTTTATGTGCTGTCCAGAGCTGGCCTTTGGAAGTCTCTGTCAATTAAACATTCTTTGGAGGCCAGCTCATTATGAATTTTTTCCCCCAGTACGATCAATATTTTTGGTTGTTCTGTCCTCATGGTACCAGGACTGTGTCTGTTTCCATGAGGGCACCCATTTATTTACATCTTGCAACTGGCCACATAGGATTTGTTCTTGAGCTGAGCTGCTAGGAATTGCTCTGAGAGCCTCAATCAGCTCATGCTGGAGGGGAGATACAAGGAAGGATAAGAGAAACTAAATGTGGAGCAAATGGGAGGGGAGAAACCCTGTGAATGGAAGGTCCTAAAATCATCTCCTTCTACTTTTGAGGGACTCAGAAATCAGGGAAATTTCCCTTGGGCTTCCTACCTGGCTTCCTTGCTGGTTCCTATGGGCAGGGCTGTGCTCCTAGATTTACACCCACTTGGAGGCCACTGAGAACTTGATGGGTGGAGATGGAGGAAGCTCTGAGGGCAAGTGCATTACTTCTGGAAATTCCTCACCTGCCCTTTCTACCCCTATGACTGTCTTTCTGCTTTGGCATCTTTTTCCCCCTCTTTTGCCGAGTGGAACATGTATATGTTTCTCAGGCTCCACTTTGAGGTTTTGGGTGGGGGGAGTATCATAAATGGCAGAGAGAAAAAGAAATAGAGCAAAATGATGGATGATGGATGATAAAAGTGGTACAACCAAGTTGGAAGGCTCTGTTCTGCTGCCTTAGGCTGTTTGGGTAGGATTGGTTGTTTTCTGTGACTCTTGGAGAGACTGTGTATTTAAAGGCCTGCAGAAAAGGCAGAGGTAAAGGGACAAATATTCTTCTCTTGTTATAGAGAGTCCAAAAGGAGGGCAGTCGATCCCTGGCACATTCTGCTTGCATTTAGGGAAAATGAAGCATGCTACTTGGAGGGCCTGGCTTGACCCAGCTGGCCAAGTCCTCTGTGTGTGTGTGTGTGTGTGTGTGTGTGAGAGAGAGAGAGAGAGAGAGAGAGAGAGAGAGAGAGAGAGAGAGAGAGAGAGAGAGAGAGAGAGAACACTACAAGAAGCAAGTAGGCTGGGATGCTGAGGAACAGCAAGTGGGATAGGTGGGTAGGTAGAGAATGCAGCGGGTGGAGAGATTTATCTGCAGAGATCTGGGCTCTGTGGCTGTTCACTCAAAGCCCAGATGGAAGGTCATTTCTAAAATGAGTCAGTGGGTGAGCAGGAACAGGTTAGTCTTGGGAGGGTGATTGGGGGGAGATATGATGATGGAACCCACTCCCAAACCTGAGCTCTGGGGTTATTAAACATATAAAAAAAAGAGCACACATCTATACTGGGACTAGAATCATTGACAAATCCAAGTCACAAGTTTGGAGATGAATCATGTATGTAATAGTGAGGCTAGCATCATTCATTTCAGATTCTCTCTTTTTCTCCACTACCCTCCTCCCTTACCCTACATATAGACTTGCAAGATGAAACTGACCATAGCATCATTTCCATGCCATTTGCATTTGTCATCTTTCCCCTGTGCATGTGTGCACGTGTGCGCATACTTCCACACATGCCCACTTCAACACCCACAGAAGCTGCAGCATCTTCCCTCCCCTGGCACCCAGTATCCACAGAAACATAGATTTTTCACATCCTATCTCTGAATGTCACTTGGGATTTCCATTCCAAGTTTAGGAGCTGCTGAGGTTTTAGCCACTGTTAACCAGTGTGCTCAACTTCCAGTTGGTATTTTGACCCTACAACTTTGCTTTCCTTTTTTTCATACTTGCAGTGTTGGACCTCATTCTCTGTTGTATCTCCCTCTCCTTTAAAGCCTGTTCACCTCAAATCTTCTTCAGCTGAGATCCCTCCTAAGTCAATTTAAAAACTGACCATCTTCAGATGACATGGAAATTGTGAACTCTGGACTGTGGCAAGGTTGAGATCAGTTCTCAAGCAAGGAGCTGGTGTCTTGAATATTTTTATAGTCCTCTCTTAGAAGCCCCCTCACTCATCCTGGTATATAAATGCTGCAATAATGGGGATGATGATGCTAATAATAGTGACAGTGATGGCTATGCTCAAGTTCCTGGAGTGAAGAGAGATCACTGGGCAGCAGGAACGCTTCTGGAAACCAGCTCTTTGAAAGAATTCTGAGAACTTTGCAATATCACTATATGTGTGTAGAGGGAGGGGGAGGCATACTTATGGCATGCATTTTTGTAATTGTTTTCCTTTGGGTTGTTTGAAAGTTATGACTTCATTCAAGAAAAGCTTTTCTTATTGTTTTATTTTGTTTTGTGTTTGAGAAGCCACAAATATCCAGCCAACTGGAGCAGGTGATGGAGGGAGTGAAAGTATGCCAAGGGGGTTCTTTCAACCCAATCTAGAATTCCCATTAAGGCTGGGCGAGGGGAGTGTTAACATCTCCCTATTGAATCGTGGTGAAATCTAGGCCAGCCCTGGTTTCCATGTGTGTGGGATGTGCTTAGTCATGCTTGCACATGGGTGCATATACACGCACATGTGCATGCTAATTTATCTGTGTGTGTGGACTCTGAGGAAGTCTGTTTAAGACATAAATTAAATTATGCATAAGCAGCAAATAACTACCAGTTTCTTAAATAAGCCAATATTTCCCAATAATTTTTCTTTGCTCTTAAATAGGACACTTATTGACATCTGGAATTTGAAGATTTTTACAGTGCTGTTGCTTTAACATGCTTTAATTTTGTAATAATTGCTATTGCTCATTTTCCTGGTGAAACTTGTTTTTTTAGTAAATATTTTTCTTGTTTTCTTATTAAGGCTATTACATTTTCTCTATCTCTGATAAGGCAGATCTTTCACTTAAAAACTATCAGTGTGTACTGGCTATTCTTCCCCCTGGACAGGCTAAATTTTTATTTTTCAAAGTAATTTTAAAAAGTTCATTTTAATTGAGCTGATGCCCATGCCAATACTGTCTCTTAAACTCATTTGAAAATGGAAATCAGATAGAGCTTCATGGTTTTTAATCCACCTATCTACTATACAGGGAGAGAAAAAGAAAAACAGCGAACCACTTTGGCTGAAGTCAAGAGGTGGAAACTCGATGTTCTGAGATTGTTATAACTTAAATGTAAATACAATACATAATTTTATGAAGATGACCACAAATTGCTAAAACATAATCATAACCTTGCCCTTCCTCTTTTTTCCAGATACACCCAAAGCAAAGGGTTTCAGGCATTCCCTCCTCAGGTATAGTTGAAATGAAATACTGTACATCTGGTGGTGAGTATATTTTAAAATGATACACTCTCCCGAGCTAAATTCACAGAAGGTTCCATTGAAATGGGACATTGTGCATCTGGTGGTGAATATATTTTAAAAGGAACACTCTCCACGGCTAAATCTACAAAAGGTTCTATTATTCAGTCCCCACCCTTCTTCAGGATGTAGCATGAAAGTACAAGGGTCTAAAGTCCCTGCAGCTATGGCTTCTGGATTGGGAGCCCCCCAGGCTGCAAGTATAGTAGATTTTTCTCCATGCAGTAGAGAAAATCTCAAAGCAGTGTGGCTACCCAGGCACAGATCTGTTCTGACTGGATAACAAGAGTGACTATGATGTGGACTTGGCTGTTTAGATTAAAATGCATCACAGGCACTAGGAACAAGCACAAATCAGTAGTAAAGGCTGCTTAAACCTTTGGGGACAGTCTTGTGTTTAGATTACATTAATTCATAAATATTATACTAAATACCACTTAAATTGGACTTAAATGACTTCAAAGATAATGCATTATAATATGGCTATCCAGAGAGCACTAGTCTTTATGTCTTCCAGTAACTCAGTCTTTGCTGCCTCCTATCCTGCTAGACAGGACCAAAGTTATGAATGGATTGCTGGCTTGTTCATGTGTGATCCACTAACTGTGTATGTGTGTGTCAGCAGGCATGGGTGTGTGTGTGGGCTATGTATCTTCAGTCACTGCCTCTGTTTGCCCTCCAAGAAATGAAAAGAAGAAAGAAAAATTAAAAATGAGAGAAGGGAAGAATTAGATTACTGGGTGACTTGTTTCCTTCTCCAAGGGAGAAAAATTCTATAAGAAGGGGCAAAATTGGTCATCCGCTCACTTCTGCTGCTACCCTGGGAATTCGTCTCTCTTCTCTTTAATCAATAGTACGACGTCTTTCTCTTTGAAGCCTGGAAAAACAATCTTTCTCAAAGTGCTTCAAATGGGGGAAGAAAAGAAGACTCTGAGTTGGCCAGGAGAGTTTGCATTAAACTAGGTTTCTTCCTTGGGTGTTGTTTCTTTGAATTTTACCCCTTCCCTTTTCTCTTTTCTTAGCACCCAGATCTCCCTCCTTCCAATTGCTTTCTAGTCTCTAGGGGGTAAAATTACCTTTATAGTAATTACCCCAGTCCATAGCCTTTCTCTGATATGGCTGGATTTGATCCACAATGCCCACCTACTCCCTCTTCCACAGACTCCCAATTTGACTAGAGTAATTGCCTTTTAAGATATATTCTCTGCATGGCAGGTATTCCATTAACCCTTAGAACACCTTCCTTCTTTAGATACCTGAAATGACAGGTGGACAACAAATGAATATCCATCTGAAATCTCATATATTTCATTTAAATGTTACTTCTTTTCCTTTTCTTTTCTTTCTTTCATTTTCTTCCTTCATATATATATATATATCCCTACTGGAGGCCAGTATCATTGTTATGTCTCTCAGTTTTATCCCAATATGATTCATTAGAAGTTAAAAATTCAGGAAAGAAGAGCAAGAGCCACAACTATGTCCAGAAACCAGGCCTAACAAAGGCATGATTCTATCCCCAGCCTCATGTTGTCAATTTAGGGATGGAGAAAATCTAGAAGCCAAATGCAACCCTCATTCTTCAAGCTTCATCACACTTTTTGACTTAACAGTAATTAATCACAAATGGCAAGCGAATAATTTTTTTTAAGGTGGCCAGAGGCTTATTTTATCAGGATTAGTTAATAAATTAGACTGCATTACTGAAGGAGGAGTTCAAACTCTTCTAGGACTGAATAAACAAGACCTAGGAAACCTCTGTCTCACTTATTCAGCTCTCCGGGAGCTTCCAGGCATGATGAGGGACATTGTGGCCCAACCTCACCTATAAAAATCAAAAGGATGGAGAAGCAGGAAGTTTCATAGAAAAAAATGTGTGCTCAAGCTCTGAAGGGTGAGCTGTGACAACAAGGAACCCAGTATAGCAGAGCCAGAGGGCCCACCTGCCACCGACAGACAGTTTGGGGGAAGAATTATTTAGAAAATGAAGTTTTGCTTGTCCTGGAAATTCTGACTTGAAAGAATTTTCTGCTATACAGAAAACATATATGTAGATGCAGGTATGTTTATATATATATGTGTGTGTGTGTGTGTGTATTAGCCCTTTTTATCTCCCTGATAACAAATAGTGACAATTCTAATTCTTTGCTATAATACAAGAATACAAATTACATCAGAAACAAAAGTGATGATATCAGCAAGGGATTATTGAAAAGAAACCAAGGAATACTGTTAAAGTTTATCTTCAATTGAAATAAAGAAAAAAATAAAGTGCTTCAACACAGATATCATGTGCGGCTTAGCTCCTTACAACTGTCTTTTGCCTCTAGTGGGTTCTGATTTTTTTAACTTTGAAATCTTAAATCACCACAAGAACTGATCATTATGATGGGCAAAAGACTTCCATAACTATGCTTTTACATTTTTTATTATTACTATTTTTTAAAATGAGGACACATTACAATGACAAAGGTTTGATACAAACCTTGATTAGCTTCTAGGGAGCTTGATTGGAAAGGGAATAACTACAAAGATATGGTTGACTCGAGGGAGGGGGAATAAAGAAAGTGTTTTCTTTTATTTCTTCTAATATTATTTTAGAGACTACCTTCCCATTTCACCTTTCCTATTTCTCCTCTGAATAGACAGGCATCTTCTCCATAATGAATAAAGATCGGATTTTCTCTCCATTATGTTCCCCACCATCACCCCACCCCAACAAACCTGGTATATTTCCATTCTGCTGTGTTTTTGTGCTACTCAACATGCCATTAACTTTAAGATTTACTCCTCAGCAGGCAAGCTGAAAGATGTTAAAGCCACTAAAAACTGCTCTTTGGGACTCCAACTATGAAGAGTTTGGAGCTCTGTTTAGTATTTGAATGAAGGGAGGGCCAGAGAAGGAGGGTGGTTGTGATAGTGAAAACGCTGCTGCTTAGAGAACCAGACAGCTTCGCGCTCTGCACCTAGTGTGCTGGAGGATCAGCTCCGTTCATAGCCGGTTGTGGCCAAGGATGAGGCTGCTCTCCAGGTGGGGGTGGGTGTACGTGTGTGTGTTTTCATCTTTAAAACCACCAGCTCTAACACAGCACCTTCGGTGGCTTTCCACACTACTGTTTATTAAAAACGGAACGTCCATGCACGTCCCCTACAACTTCCTTAGCCCGGTGCTCCTTCCCAGCCTGGCAATCAATCTCTCTCAGAAAGCATTTAACTTGCCCACATAGCTCCAGCACCGATTAATCCCCGCTGCACATCCTATACATTACTGTTAGGGAGCGGAGCACTGGGCTAATTTCGTCAACCATCAGCCACCCACACACATTCTACAACTGAACACGTTTGGAGCTCTGCTTTAAAGATAATAAAACAAGGAGAAAACAGGCAGGCTGAAGACAATTCCCATGACCACTTTCCTAAAAAGTTGCTGGGTTTTTATTCTTTGCTTATTCTGTCTCCCCCTCCCCCAAGCACTCACTAGCAATGATTCCTTCAAGGGAGAAATAATGTACTATAAAGCTCTCCGCATGGTGAGTTTGGGATAAATTAGGGTACACCTCTCAAAATGTATATCTTTCACACACATATTTTTCCAAAAGCCCTGCTTTACTGGGAAGGGGACTACTCAAGCTTCCCAGTCCCTCACTCCACCCAGGGGATGCTGGTTTCTTGCTAATTTTTGCCTTAGGTTTTACCACACATTCCCCCCCACGAACCACTCACACCACAATCAGATTATTGAGGCTCACAGCTCAACAGGGAGAGTTTACTGTTAAATTGAAATAAAAATATCTCTTTAAATTTGTCACCTCTCTCCTTTTTAGACGGCTTGCGCTCCTGCTACTCTATTCCGGAGCAGAGGATGAGGAGACCACCTCCTTTAGATTTTCAGCACCACGGCGATGGACAGCACCCGCGGTCTCCGGCCGGCCAAGAGCCGGCTAGTCCACTCAGCGTTCAGGGCTCGACCAGAGCAGCCGTTCCCATCCCAATCTTTCAAGTCGCCGTACCCCAAAAATCAAAGCCCAATCTCCCCCTCGATCTTCTCTCTCTTTTTCTTCATCTTCCGAGCCCTCCGCTCTCCCCGCAACACCGCTCCTATCAGCACTTCGCCCAAAACCCAGCCTTGCCCCAGAGAACAGCTCCCCACGCACCCCAGCTCTGGTCTCCGCTGCCCGAGCGCCTCCCTCCACGGCGCCCGCCCGAGGCTCCCTCTCGCTCCGTCTGCCGCTCGTCAGTCGCCGGCCAGTGGTTCGGCCCGCCTGCTCCTTCTCCCCGGCAAAGTTGGGAGGGAAAGGTGCACTCACCTTTGTGCATGCCTGTGAACCTGTCCTTCAGAACCGTAAGCTCGTAGATTTTGCCGAACTCCTCAAAGAGGGGCTTGAGGTCCTTCTCATCCAGGTTGCGGGGGATCTGCCCAATGAACAGCTTGATGGCATCGTGGTCCTTCATGGGAATGGTCGACGGGTTCCCCGGGCTGTGGCTTAATCCGTTCATGTGCCCGGCGCTGCCCGGGCTGCTACCGAGCCCGTTGGTACTGAGGCTCGTGTTGTCAGCCTGTCCGTTTGCTAACGTGGCCATCTTTATATACATAGAGAAAATCTTCTTTCCTTTTATTCTTTCTCGCTTGCACTCTCTCGCTCCTCTCCCTCGCTCGCTCGCGCTCACACACGCACACGCATACACACACTCGGGTTCTCTCCCCCTCGGTTTCTCTACACCTCGCTCTCCTTTCGCTCTGCTCTCCCTCTCTTTCTCCTCTTCTCTCGCCCGCTTGCGCTCGCGCTCTCTCTCTGCTCTCCCCCCTCCTCTCTCTCTCTCAGTCTGATCTGATTTTTTTTTTTTTTTTTTTTTTTTTACATTGAACAGACAGGATCTCTGTCCTTTCGGTTTAAACAGGCTGGACCGGTTCAAGTTCCCAGCCAGACCAGGGGTGGGGGCAGCGAGTGTGTGCGCTCGGAAGAGGGCGAGGGGGGCCGAGAGTAGGCGCGATGGGGGGGCCGGAGGCGAGGCGAGCAGCGGCCGGGGGCAGGGCGGCGTGGGGCGGCGCCGGCCTCACGGCGCCTCCCCCGCCGGCGGCCCCACTGAGTGGCGGTGGTACAGTCCGAGACGGCCCCCGGCTATAAATAGCGCTAGGCGCATGGCTCTTCGGGAGGCGCTGAGATTCCCGGTCCAGCGGCCGCAGGGAGCGGGTGGCTGTTAGGAACCGGGCCGCTGACCTTCTCGCTTAGTATTTTTGGGTTTCTTTTTGTAATAGCAGCAGGTGCAACTTTTTGTATTTTAAAAACGTTGATTTTTATTTTCGTGTGGGTATGTGGGATGGAGGCATTATCCACCGAGCTGCTCTCTATTAGGGCGCCAGGCGGGCGAAGCAAAGGCAGGGATGACGGGCGGGGCGGCGGCGAAGGCGGAATGGGCGCTTTTTTTCTCCCATCTGGCTTTATTTATTTATTTATTTAGAGTAGAAAAGCGAGCTGGCTTGGAGGGAGTCCGCCCAGGAATCCGAGTGCGCATTGATCAGTGTCGAGAGAAAAAATAAGCTACATAAATATATATTACGTGGATAAATCTATAGACAAGAGCTCTCGCGCGCGCACTCTCTCCCTGTCTGTGTGTGTCTCTTTCTCTCTGTGCTTTTTTCCTCCTCGCATCCCCAACCTGCTGGAGCAGCCCCAGATCTCCCTCCCGCCCGCGTCTACTGCCACCCGAGCCACCTGGGAGGATGGGGCTGGGGAGCATTCTGGCCGCGCCTGGGGGTGGGGGTTTCGGGGGCTGGAGAGTGGAGATTGGGGTCCGACCTGCTCCAGCCCGCCCCCAAAGGCGGGAGGTGGGTGTTGGCGTCCCGACGGCCTCCCCAGCCCAGGAGAGAGGGGGCTGGTGAGGCCGGCGGCTGGCGGGAGGAAGATAGGGGCCGGGTGCCCCGGCTAGCTCTCCCGCCGGTGAGGAAGGAAGGCGCTGGGCTCGGTGGCCGGTGAGCCAGCACGGAGGGCTGTCTTGATTTTGCTCTCGCCTGCTTTACTGATTCAAATCGAATAATTTTTAAAAACCACTATAAAATAAATAAAGCCCTCAAATCGCTATCCGCGCTGCCTGCTGACCCAGACTCGCAGGGCGCGCGCTGCCTCCTTGGGTTCTGTTACTTGCACCTTCTGTTCCAGAGGTGCGAGGCGGGGAGTTGCATCTGCAGGAAAGAGCCTAGAGTCTGGCCACCCCGCCGGGACCCCGCCGGACTCCCCACCGGGCCAGTCCGACCTGGAACCTCTGCTGCACCTCGGGAGAGGGAGTGGCAGGGGGGAGTCGGTCCGAGCAGCCCCGGTTCCCGGTTCACTGGTGGTGAACTTGGCTAGGGTAGCCAATTTTCTTTTTCATAGTACTTACCTGCACCCTACCCTCTCTCACATTTTTTTTTTTTTTTCAGGACAGCCTCGTCTCCGCTTCAGAAGCCTGGTAAATTAAAATAACGCGCCCTCTCTTCCGCAGGCTGCGGGGCAGGGAGCCCGGGCGGCGGGGCGGAGCTGCTGGCCTAACCCCTGCCGTCTCTCCTCCCTCGGCTGGCCACTTGCGGGTGTGCAGGGTTTCTCTTTTCTTACCCTCGGATTACATTGCGTTAGTAGACGATTGTGTTTAAAATTTTATTTCAAGAGAAACCAGACCCCAGCTGCCTGAAAGACCCAGGCCAAGCCCATTTGGTACAACCACAACGCAGAGCTCTCCAGCGCCAGAGGAGGCCGGAGGCCGGGAGGTTCGCAGCCCCAGGCCAGAGCCCGCTCAGGACACCTCTCCTTGAGGATCCCGGGCCCAAACCAAAGGGCAAGTACAATTCTGAGAACTATGGAACTTCATCATTTCAGTTTAGATTCTTCTGCCTTTGCTTGGTGGAGTCCTGTGTAAGTATAGTTGATCCCTAACTTGGTTCCCTGGGCTTACTTTATTCAGTACTGTATGTTGGTCTAAGAATTGACCAAGTTGATGGACTCGAACAGAAACTCACATGTAGAGTCTCTCTGCTGTGAGGTGGTGTGCTTGGCGTGCCTTTGAAGTGCCCTAATACAGTGGATATGTCCCTGGTAAGCACATTGTGCCTGTGGCTTGAAGGTGTGTGCCCTATGTCTTGTCAGGATTGTGGGTGCTGGTGTGTGCTTGCTTGTGTGGATGCGGCATGCACAGACCCTACTTGCTGTTGTGTGTACCTGCCAAGCTGATAACTGTCCAAAATATCTCCTCCACCATCATTCTGCGGTGCTAGTGCTTAGCTCCCAGGATCTCACAGTTGAGAGAAATATATATTTTTGCCACCACAAGGAGTTAAGGAGAGTAATTCCTTCTTGAGGTCTTTCTTTCTCTCCTAGCCCCTAACCATCTGAAAGCAAGGCCTTAACAATGGGAAGGGGAAGGAGCCAGCTGAGGGCAGCTGGAAGAGAAGGGAATTTCTCAAAAGAAGAGAATAGTACAGGAGAGAAAGGGCCACCCTCCTCTTCCTTCTAAAACCACCTCAGCCAACCCCAGGGCCAAGTAAATTATTCACAGGTGTTCAATTATTCATATTATTATTAATAATAATAGCCAATACATAAATAAAAGCAGTCCCTGTGCAGGGGTGAGTGGGAGAGCAGGCTTGTTAATGAAAGGGGACACTGGCTATGACAGAAGCCTTTGAAAACTCTTTCTTTCTGTGAAGTGTCAGCTCCCTCCAGGACTGCTTCTGTGCTCCCAAAACTGAGGCCTCTCACTGTATCTCTCCCATGTGGACCCAGAGCTGTGGAGAGAGCGCCTTCTTCCTCAGGCAGAAGTTCCTGCCCCTCTCTCCCACCTAATGATGGCTTATTACAGATTTAGGCAATTTCCCCTTGGCAGGTAACACATCCCTCACCTCTCAGCTCTCTGGCAGGTGTGTGGTAAAAGCTTGCTGGGGCAGAGGCAGCCAGGACACCAGGTCCTGCTGTAACTGAGCACAGCAGCAGAAGCAGCTTCAGTCAAGGCATTGATCTCTTAAAGGCAAAGAGCTGTATCTTTTAGGCTTCCACTTCTCCATAGCAGAATTTTGGGGAGAAAATAACACAGACGAGTGTCTTGAGCTAATGCAATGAAAGAGCAGGATCCTTGAGAAAATAGTTTGGAACATGATTAGGTTGGCTCTTTGGTATCTTTGCCCTTGATATTCTAGGAAGACTTGAGTTAAATTTTTTTAGCCTTAGATCATCAAAGAGAAATGTAATTAGAGAAAGATGAGGGCAAAGTATTACTCATGGTGACATTTAAACAGATTTAAAACTTTTTCTCCAAGTGCCACTTCATAGCCACAATTATTCCATTCACCAAGAGAGGAAGAAGGCTGGCACATGAGAGTGGGGGCTGGGAACAGTTGCTTCCCCTTTTCTCTCCACGGTTAGGTTTGTATTTTGTTCCTGATTCATCTTTGGGGGTGTCAGGATGTCCTGTGGGGGGGGGGTCTTAAGTCAGGTGGGCTGGTTAGTCAGACCTTGCTATTCCTTCTCCTTCCTCACTTCCCTTTGCTCCTCCTCTTTTTCTGCAAGGAGGAGGGGAGCCCTCTGTTCTCAGTTTCCCTCCAAATGAGCCACCCATCACTCATCACTATCTTCCTTCTGGCACCCAGTGGTCCACATTCTGCAGTCCTGGCCATGACCACACACCCTCAGACCTACTCTGGCTCTCTTGCCTGTGAATCTTCTCTCTCTACCCAGATTGTGAACTCATAGAGGGCAAGAACCAGCAATCTGGTCCTTCCTCCTCCTTTACAGCCCCTCTGGACAGTGGTGGGCACACAGTTGGTGCTCACAACTGAGTTTGTAGATATCAATGGCTAAGCTGACTTTGGGGGGAAAGTGTGGTGTCAACACTGTATCCTTTTATATGAGCCCTAAGGATGGAACACTCCAGGGTCACAGGCTGACACTTTCCCAGAAGGAGTTCAGGGTCAGGGACAAAGAATGGCAATTTAGATCACCTTGGCAGTTCAGCCTCCTGCATCTGGAATGCTCGGCTTCCAGGCATAAGCATTCAGCCATTCTTGGGTTCATCCAGGCTTTCCAATCTCCAGAGAAAGGACAGGTCTGTAAAGAACTCACTGTCTAGTTACACCAAAGTCATACCAAGTGAAAAGCCCCAGAACAGCAAACTGCAACAGACGGTTAAATGTCTTCCAGGCCTGAGGAGTTCCGCATAGGAGAAAATAGAAAACAATCCAAGTCGTGTGATGATGATCTGCAGTGGGGGTTAGTAGCCTTGTGGAAGGAGTGATGCTTGTTAAGGCAGAAAACAGAGGTTGCCAGATTGGTGAAGAGCCGATTGACGGCTTGGACTTAGCACTGGGGGGAACAAAGCACTGGAGGGAATGAAGCTCCCAGGTTATGTTGAGACCACTCTGAAAACAGAGCTGTGACCTAAGAGGCCAGATCTCCAATTAACTGTTGCTATGAGTGACTTCTTTGCCCAGACCCACAGAGGGCAGTGAGGGCAGCCTGCAGTAGGGAGACTCCCTACTTGCTGTAGAGCAAAGAGGTATGTTGTTTGGGCAAAGAGACTGCTCATAGAGATGAGGGACCAGCAAAGGCATGATACAACTGAGGGGCAGAGTAGAAAGAGCAGGCTGTGTGGGTCGTGGACCCAGGAGAAGGTGGAGCTCCTGTGGGCAGTGGCTCTCAGGGAAGGTCTTCTGGAGGAGAGAACCTTGATGGCCCTGCAGGACAGGGTGATTCAGCTCAGAAGAGAGGAGGGAGCAGGCCTTTCAGGTTGAGGCAGTGGTTGCCCTGCAAGGTCTGGCATGAGCCATGGGCTGTGAGTTCTTCCATGACAGTCAGGTGGAGGTACCTATGTGGGTATCGCTTGGGTAGGAAAGATGGATTTTTTCAGGTAGCCTCAGCAGTATGTGATCTTCTCTATCAGCCCAAGGCTTCTCTGTCTGGGAATACTTTGGGGGAGGTTTAATGATATAAAGAACAATAATTGAGGTGAGAAAAGAGAAAAACAATGCCTACCATCTCCTGGTTAATATCCGTATCCTGCTGCTTCCCAGAATGGACAATTGAAGGGCCTCCTGTCCTTTCCTGAGCCCACAGCCACTCTGTGCAGAAAAGCAAACTTATTGGAGAGAGGCAGAGAATAGGAAGGAAGATGCTGCATGTTTGGCAGACCTAGGGGCTCCCCAGAGGACTGAGCTGTGTCCTGAGGCTCAGGCAAATACCACTACAGGCCGAGCTGCAGAGACAAACTGCCTTGGTCTTCTGGGGGAGAGGGGGCCCTGGCCAGGAATGCTTTGGAGAGTCTTTGTGCCTTTAGTCAGTTCCTGTTTTAGACTTTTATGTCAGCCAGGGACTTTGCCTTGCTTGTTCTGAGGACAGGCAGGAAAGAGAATGGCAGTGTGAGGGTGAATAAAGAGACCCTAGTGTCATTGCCAAGGCATCCTGCTTGATGGGCTGAGACAGCCAGAACTTAGCAGAAGGGAGCTGAGTCGTCACTTCTCTGGGCCTCAGCTTTCTTCTCTGCAGAATGGAGAGTGTGGTCTCTTTCTTCCACAAATTCCTTTATTTCCTCAAATCACATCTAAAAAGATGAGATGATTGACTCATGGTTTTCATGTAAAAAATTATTATTAGGGTGAAAGAGTGAAGGTTGAGGGTCTAAATGGGCAGAAGGATATAGATAAATTTGATGAACTAAATGGTATGGAGGGGTTGCGAAATTACTCCTTATATTCCCCAAAGAATTTATGTTTTCTACAAAAAGACACAAATGCTCCGTCGAACAGAAGCAGGTATCTTCAGCTGTGCTTAGGCAAAAAGCTGGCAGAATCTGTTCTCCAGAGCCATGCTTTGGCTTTGAGTTCTGCCTCTCCCACTTATTAGCTGTATGACCTTTGTGGCTCAGTTTCCTCATTTGTAAAATTAAAAAAGAAACGAAACTTACCTCATAGAGCTGTCATGAAGATTAAATGAGTAAATGTAGGTAAAGTGCTTAGATTTATGTCCAGCCAGTCAATGTTATAGGAGCATCTCTAACAGGCCACTGGGGGATGTGGGGCCTGCAGAAGCCCCTCTTGTCTCTCTTACAGAGCGGGGCCAGGCTCAGACCTAGGTGGACGTGCAGTGGGTGTCCTTACGTGCTGCAGACCACTGTCAAAGTGCTCCTGGGGAAGAAGTCTTGTGGGGAGGGCAGAGCTGGTACTGCTGCCTCTTTTGGGGGCCTGTACTCTGTACTGGCTGCCGGCATTCCCACGGTTTCTTCTTTTTACCTGAGAGGTGTTGCCTCAGCAAGTCCTTTTAATTGTGATGTTTTACTAATTAGTTTTTAATTATGTTAATTTATTGTACATGAGCCCTGAGGTCTTCAGACACTGGCTCACTTTAGAAACTGGAATAGTAAGTTGTATTTATTACACACACAATGCTGGGGGGTAAATGTCACTTTAGCATGGCCATGATTTCTCCGATAATGCCATTGGATCAACAGTTTCTAATCCTAACTTTCCTGTTGCCTCCAGGCTCCTGCAGTTTGGCACAGAATCCTGTAAAAGTGCCAGGGGTAAGAGACTGAATGCCTATCTGCTGTGTGGGTGACATGAAGGAGCGAGGTGGCTGGGTGGAGCCAGAGGGACCCCAGCAGGATGGGGTCTCATGAAGAGGAGACTGCAGGACCTTTACCCAGGCTAGATCTTCAAATGGATATTGTCTGGGGATCTCATACTCACCCACTTGGGTGCACCCTCCTTCACACTCTCACTCTTCCAGGTGTGAGAATTCATAGCCTGAGGAGTGGGGAGAGAGCACAAGTGGGCAAGTCGGGGACTGAGGCCACAAAATAATGTAGGCTTGTGCTCTCAGGGTGGCAGGTGGCTGTGGGGTGGGGTGTGGTTTACAAAAGGACGGGCGGGCTCTTAGGAAAGATGCAAGGTGGAGACGCAGTGGCTGGCTTCTGATAGCACAGAAGAATGTAACCAATTATAAAACTCCAGGACAAAGAGGATGCCTGGGTATTAGGAAAAATGGGTGCCAAGAAAGAAATCACTTCCCCCCTCTTCTCCCCCAACACACATGTGCTGGGAAGGGGGGGGCACCGCTTAGGACCCACTCATAGATTATTTTTGCTTTCAAAGGAGAAGAGCTTACCACCATTAGGAATATTTAAAATAAGATGTCACAGGTTTTCAAGAAAATTACCCCCTTCCCCAATAATCATGAGTTGGCAATCTTCTTTCAATAAATTTGGAGTCTTCCAAAGTATACACGTAAAGTTGTATATATAAATTCTAGTCTCTTATTAAACAGACACATTAATATAAATCATGTTCGAAAAGTACATTTAAAGAAATACAGTCTATAAATTCAACTGGATATTTATTGCTTAAAAATATGTATGTAAGACTTCAGCTACTGTACTATTTATATATATATATATACACACACACACACATATACATGGGTGTAGACATTGGGTTTAGAGAGAGTTTGGACTTTCTGATAGATTTTTAACTTACCAGCTGTGCAAGTCAGTTGTGCTGTCAACGTCTTGATTTCTTCATCAGAAACATGGGGTTAACAACACTTCATGCTACTGTCATGAAGACTAAAAGAGGTAATGAATATTTAGTGGTCTGCCACACAGTAGGTGCCTAATAAATGTTAGCAATGATTTTTATGAATATATTCATGAAAAAGTAAGCTGATGCTCTCCTTTCCAGGTGTAAGCTTTTGCTAATAACGTTTGGGGTATGTGTAATAGCACATGGAGATTTTCTAAGGAAGTACAGTCAGGGTTTCTTTTTAGCGGTCCTCCCAGTGTTGAGGAGCTGCGAGGATCCCATGGTGGGAGCTCAATTTGGTCCCTTCCTCATTAGAGCTAGTGGATGAAGTCTCCAGTGGGTGCAAAGCTGTGTGAGGGTGTAGGGACACAGCCGTGCCAGGGAGGGCCCTGGGAGTTTCTTCCAGCACAGCAGCTCCGTGATGCATACCTGCATTTGGGCTAGAGAGGGGCTCATGCTGTAGTGCACACCTGTCAAGGGAGGCTGCACCCACACACCTGCACACCCAGACACGGGAGGCTGCCACACAGGCCTGCACCCCATACCTTCCTGTAGGGAGGGTGGGCGAGCTGCTCTGACTCATTCCCTGGCCCTGTGCCCTGTCGCTGAGTCAAAACGTAATTGATCCTTCCCCAAGCCAGGTTTCTGCTCTCATGTGACCCAGAGCAGGGTCATTGGGCCTGGGCTGAATCCAGACCTGGAGGAGGCTGAGCTGGATAGTAGATCGTGAGACATGCGATGGCACTGAGCTTTTACTGAGGTGTTGTGTGAAGAGGAGTTGGGGTGCCCACCACCCACCATCATATATATTCTCTCACTGACCTCCATCAATATTCCTTATGGGTTTGGGCTGTCTCCACAGAAGTTTCTTCTGTTAAATAATGAAGAATGTGGTTTGGTCTTTGGGAATCTCCTTGGAGGTGCCCACAATTTTGTGTTTTTGAGATGAGGACGCCTCATTCTTATTTCCATACTGAGTGTGGGCTTAGAAGAGCTGAGGGTGTTGGGTGGGGGGTTAGAGATGTACAAGCCACACATCATACAAGGGCAGTGTCATTCTTTGGGGTCCAATCCCATGTCACCTGTGGCCCAGAAAGAGAACCACCTCTCCTTCTGATTCAATGGGAAATTCCAGCTAATAAGGATAAAGTCATGAGTCCTCCCAACCTAGTGGCAGAAGGCAGAGTAAGGCTGCCCAGTTGGGGTGTAAAGGCCTTTAGAACAGCAATGGTCACAGTATCACCACTTTGCCATGTACAAGTCATGTAACTGCTCTTGGTTTCTGTATCCTCATCTATAAAGTGGTATGAAATTCTCCTTCTATCATAGAGAGGTATCTGACCAATAGATAAGGGTCTGAGAAATAGCGAACCATATTATTATCATCCTGACCCTCCTGCCTCTTTAAGTTCCTGGCCTTCAACTGTCTGCTGAGCTGGCGTGTATGTGGTAGGATCTCTGCCCCCTTTGGGTCTCAATCCTTGCTCCAGTCCCAGTTCTGGGATGCTCTTTGCTCAGCCTCACGACTGCCCCACTGAGGTCATAGCCAGCTCCTCAGGGATTTCCTGCAGGGTTGCTTCTGAATCTGCCCTCTGGGTGTGTCCTTGGGTCATAGCTTCCTCTCTCTGACTCGAATTCCCTGATTTTTTAGAAGGGGACCTTAATCTTTGTTCTGCACACCTTGTGGGTAGGGGTGTGGATAGAATTGGTTCCCAGAATGCAGAGAGATTCTGCTATGAATAAGCTCCTCTTCACACCCTGCTGCCCCATCTCTGCACAGCCCCCAGCCCAGAGCAGCCCTGGGACAGAGAGAGTGGCCTGGCCCTCACATCCATCCCTTTCCTTTGGATTATTTCTCCCAATCACACTTAATAGCTGCCTGGCTTTTGGCTGTAGCCCGGTATATAATAACCTGCAATTATTGTCCACTTAAGCTGTCCCTAGGGCCTTGTCTGTTGTGCAGCCTGCACTGCACTGCCGGCCTGCTGATTTTCCTGTCAGAGTCATGGCCAATGGGGAGAAAGTCCCTGACAGCGCTGGAGTGACAGCCTGTTTGGCAGGGCCATAACCTCCCAGCTGCAGCTTCCTGGAAGATGGGGGCTTGGAGATGGCTGCTTCCACAGCCTCGTCCAGCCTGGGTGCCACCCCACCCCTCATCTGGGGCCTGACCCTCTGGTTGCTCAGAGGCATCCTTGCCCTCTGTTCCCTCCCCTATACACACATTGCCTCATTTCAGCCTCCGAGCTTTGTTTACCCTTTACTCGGCATGCCCATCTGCCAGCTGCTTATCACAGGCCAGCCCCTTTCCAGGTAAATTTTTCTTGTCTGAATCCTCTTAAAGGAGGCATTGGCATTTTACGTATCAGGCTACTGAAGATCAGAGAGGTTAGGTGTGTTTCTTAGGGTCACATAGCCAGAAAGTGACAGTGAAAAGTCACAATCCAGTCTGCTGTTTCCGGGGCTCACTTGTTCTATTTTTGTGTGTCTCTCTTCTTCATAACCAGTCTCACCTGCCCTGGTGACTCTCACCACCTCCCTTGGGAAGCCACCTCACTGCTGCAGCATGTTGGCCCACCTGACGCTGAACCTGTATCACTCTTGAGCTTGGGCCACTGTGGGCAGGGCATGGGCTCCCCAATGTGGTCTGCCGCTGCCATTTGATCCCTGAAGCATGTCCATGTGCAAAGCTGTCGCCACTGTTCGTGCTCTCCCCTTCCTAGAGCCTGCTCCTCCCTGCTCCTGATGAGGGGCCTCACATGTGGGTTATCCTACAGCACCACCAGCCTGGGTGGTGAGGGCGATGGTGATGGTGAGGACAAAAATAGGCTGTGAAAGGTCCTGTGCCACCGCTGGGTGATGGCAGAATCTGAGAGAGTCCATATTTTCATGCTGCTTTGAATTTAATAATTAAATGTCTGAGGACAAAAGAGGATGTCCAGACCCTCACCGAGGTCCCTTGTCCTAAGTGTGTGTCTGTGTGTTTTGTCAATGAGTGTGTGCATGCACATTGCATGTGGTCACAACAGGCCCTTGAACCTGTGGCTAGTGTGAAGCCAGGAGTCTGCTGGGCTGTTGGCTGAAGAGACCCAGAGGCTCAGCTGAGGGAGGGTCCTCCTGGCTGCTGTCTCCTCTCACCTGCAGTGACACTGGGCTCTGGCAGTCAGTGGAGGAGGAGGGTATTAAGGACCACTGTCTAGTAGGTACATCTGCCTGTCCAGACCCCAGGCCAATTGCCTCCCCAGCCCTTTCCCATTCCTTAAAAGTTCCTCCCTTTAAAAAAAAAAAAAAAAGTTCCTCCCTTGTGCTTTCTGGTTTTTTTTTCCGCCTTTCAGTACTTTGTCTTGTAAAGGGATTCTCCCTGTGAAGGCTTTCTTCGGAAACAGGAAACAGGAAGCAGGATTCGGGTAGCCTGAGGCTTTCTCTAGCCCCTCCAAACCTTACAGGTGAATTCTGTGGATGGCCTGGAGGTAAACTGCCCTGGGCTGTCTGTCGCCTGGGGAAGGAGCTCAGCCTTCCCTCTTCTGTGTCCCCAGGGGAGGCTTCAGGAAGCCCTTCTCTGACACTAGGGAGGCTGGAAATGCCTGGTTAGTTGGGTTAGTTGGGTCGATGGCCTGTTGGCAGAGGGGAGGGCCTCTCAGGAGGGGATGGGAAGGGGTTTTCAGGTGAGAGCAGAGACTGTGGAGACAGATGCCGTGCCAGCTGCCACCTGCAGTGGCATCCAGTCCAGGGCTTTCCCTGAGAAGGGCAAATAGCCCCAGTGGTCTTTTTTTTCTCTAAAGGCCATTTTACTCTCCTATTGCCTTGGGGAGAGGAAGATTTCAAACCTGCCAGTTTAAGGTATGTCACTCTCTTTTCAAGGCAATCCAGTCCTGTATGGGCAAATCTGCCGTCTTTGGAGGCTCCCTTCTCTCTCTTCTAGCTAAGGCGGCATCTGCGGAGGATGAAACTCACACATCCTCTGGGGGCCTTGGGTTGTCCTTGGACTGTGTCCTCTTGGGTCTTTATGGGCTCCCTGGGGTGTGGCAGCCACTGTCTCCAACCTGGGAGGTCCCCTTCTACCAGGTCCCAGACCACTATGCTCACTGGTAGCCTCTGGGTCTTGACCTCCTATACACCCTTCACAACCACTGTGGAGAGGTGGCCTGAGCACACCCTGACTCTCAGTTTTCTACCTGTGTTGCCCACCCTAGAAGGTGACCAGCTAGCTTCCGAAATCCTCCAGCACCCCAGGCAGGTCGGGTGGTCTGGGAGAGGAGCAGGGATAAATCTGTTTCAACCCTTCTTTCTCCCTAAAACCATTCTCCTTTCACCCCTCTGGGTGGGGGCCCCAGATGACCCAAAGCCACCCAAACAGGACTTGGAGCCCAGTCTTCACAGCTTCCAGCTTTGTTTGGAAATTGCCTGTTTTTGTCCCTCTTTGTCTTCCCTGCTGAAGGTTCCACTTTGAGGTGGGTAGAACAGGTTAGCTGGTGTGGGGAAAGGTGCCCTGCCAATATCTTCTCTCCCCAAATCAGTGCTTCTGTACTCTGCTCCTCCAGCACACACCCTCTCCAGGGCTCATGGACCCAGGAGGACGGTCCCATGGCTCATTTTCCCTGAGAGCAACCCCAGCACCACACATGGCACTGTGCACTGATCTACCAGTAAGCAACCAGTGCCATTGGTAGTTGGTTTTGGTCAAGTTTTTGTTTAAACATGTATAATACAAAAAAACTAAAACAAAGCCCCAAATATTTCCCTCTGGCATGGCTTTCAAAACTAGTTTTGAGGTCAGGCACAGTTTCTCATGCCTGTAACCTAGCACTCCGAGAGGCCAAGGTGGGAGGATTCCTTGAGTTCAGGAGTTTGAAACCAGCCTGAGCAAGAATGAGACCTTGTCTCTACTAAAAATTGAGAAATTAGCCAGGGATGGTGGCTGGCGCCTGTAGTCCTGGCTACTTGGGAGGCTGAAGCAAGAGGACTTCTTGAGCCCAGGAGTTTGAGGTTGCTGTGAGCTATGATGCTATGGCACTCTGGCCTGGGGCAAAAGAATGAGATGCTGTCTCACAAACAAATGAACAACCACAACAAAACCCCCCAATTTTGGTCATTTGAAGAGTAAATCCTTAGCTATCTAGAAAGCTGAACAATCTAAAATGATCCATTTGTCAAAAATTTAGGTTAGTTGAGATTAAGCATTTAGTGGTGTATACAGGAGATGTAACTATTGATCAGATAGGTTTTATGTGTAGATGTTCTAACCACTGTCATCACATATAAGCACCCACCCTCCTATGTGTGCTTGTGTGTGGTGTGTGTCTGCATGGGCACACGCGCGTGTTTGGGAGCACAGGAGTGTGAGCACGTCTTCTTCCTTGGGGTTAACTGTATATTCTTTGTGCTGCTAATACTTTCGGCCTCTAGGGGTGCTATACATATATAGATAAAGAATTTGAGAAACACAAGATTTTCAACCTGAAAGAAAGCTTAGGCATCTTCTAAATGCTTTTTTTCATTTTACACTTTTGGCAATTAACTTCCAGAGAGGTGAAGTGACATGCTCAGGGTCAGATACAGAACCCAGCTCTCTAACTTTCTCTTTCTCTCTCTTACACACCTGCACACCTAAGTACAGACACATGCACATACACTCTATGGCAATGACAGCTGTTTTTTCCCTGTTCAGCATTTCTTTCTCTCCCTCTCTCTCTTTTCCCCCTCTTGTGCTTCCTTTCCCCCATCTGTCTGTCTGTCTGTCTGCCCCTTCCCCCTTCCTGCTCTGTGGTCCTGGGTGGGAGGTGAGAATGGCACAGACAGTGGAGATGCTGGTTCCCAGGAAAGCTGGGCAAGTGAGGGCACAACGTGGTTAGCGGCATCCCTATTAGTCAGGAGCCTAAGGAGCATTACCACCTGCTTTGGGGAAGAGCAAAGAGGAAGGAGGGTGGATGGGCGCCATGTTAAGCAATCTATTTCCAGCCTGATCTCCCTCCGAGGGAGCTGAATTTCTCTGATGGAGAAGGAGGAGGATTGCCTCCTTTCCTGATTCCTTTTCTTTGGCCCAGCTTGTGTAGTATCCAGTTCAAACACCCCTTGAGGAGAGATATACATGCTACTTGCTTCATATCCAAAAAGCACAGGAAAATGCTCTTTCCCTCTAATGCTGGTATCCTGTGCTGAATTTTGTCCCTTAATCCTAAACAATAGACTGTGGAAACAACTGTTTTGACTGATTTTGCTTTCCACAGAAGCATGCAATCAAGACTTGGAAATGGTCCTTCAAGATGCTCTGTGTGACTCCCATGCTCACTTGAGGGATCCATTCTCTAGCATCCCCCAAATTTCTCTATTCTGCCTAACCACCTCCAGTGGACAGGGAGCTCACCCCTTCCCATGACAGCCAATGCCTTTAGAAAGTCCTGTCATCATGCATTTCTCCCAAGATACCCCCGTGTCATTTTCCTTTCCTTGACATAAGTCTTGCTTTGTCTACTTTGTTTCTGGTTTCTTCTGTGATAGTCTCAGATCTGGCTTTTGCCCCTCCCACTTTCACAAAATTATGCTTACTAAAGTCACCAGTGGCTTTCTAATGGCCAAATCCAGTGGCCACTTTTTAAAGTTTTCACCATAATGCTATTAACCTCTTCCTCCCTGGAACCGCCTCCTTCTCTTTCAAAGTGCACATTTTCTCTCCATGTTCATTTCTCACTTCCTGCTAGTTTTGTCAAGTGGGTCCTCTTTGTGCATAGTCCTTAAATGCTGGGGTAACCTTTGTCCCAGCCTTGAACTCCTTCTTTTTTTTTAGACAAAGTCTCATTATGTCGCCCTGGGTAGAGTGCTGTGGAGTCACAGCTCACAGCAACCTCAAACTCTTGGGCTTAAGAGATTCTCTTGCCTCAGCCTCCTAAGTAGCTGGGACCACAGGCACCCGCCCCAGCACTTATTAGTTGTTATTGTTGTTGTTTGGCTGGCCGAGGCCGAGTTTGAATCCACCAGCCCTGATATATGTGGCTGGTGCCCTAGCTGCTGAGCTCCAGGCTCCAGAATCTCCCCCACTTGAAGTCCCAGTTTTGGCTAGTGGCCCCATCATTTATCCAGTCATCTCAGCCAGGCCATGAGTCACTTCTGACCACATCCCTCCCCCTCTCCTTCCTCAGGATGTGCAGTGCTGCCAAGTCCTATTAGTCCTCCAGTACATTCACCCCTTCTTCTGCCAGGCCCTCATTCTCTCTCATGTGCACTACTGGCAGAGTCTACCCACTGGGGTCTTTGGCATGGGCCCTGCCTTCTCCAACTCACATACACTTCGCTTTGTTCACAGAACAAACTTTCTAAAATAGATCTGGCCAGTTCACTCCCTAAAAGCCTTCAGTGGCTCCCATCACCTCCATAATAAAGTTTGGTCTCATCTGCTTGTCCTTCTAGGATCCTATGACTCACCCATTTCATCTACCTCCCATTCTAGGTCTTTCTCTTGTGACCTCCTCCTTCTGCTTTTCCTGGCTACCCTGGCCCCATCTTGTACCAGTCTCATCCTTATCCTCTCTATTCCCGCTCAGTTTCATGGACACACACAATATCTCTCACCTATTCCCCTTCCTGGAATCCTCTCCTCCTTTTTTTTGCTAGCTGACTTTGCTCAGTTTTCACTTCCCTGCTTGGTTACTGCTTCAGGGAGGCCTTACTCACCTGACCAAGGTTAGGACAGGTAACCCATAGTGCACTCTTGAGGTACTCTACGTTTTATAGCTACTTGCACAATTGCAATCATTTCATTAATTACTTATTGATCCTTTATCCCTCACCCCCAGTAGATGGGAAACTCCCTGCAGGCCCCAATTGTGCCTTTTTTGTTCAATTCTGCACCCCTGGGCCAGGCACCCTGTGTGTACAATAAATACTCATTGTCTGAGTGGCAGAGGCCCAAAGGTTAGCCTGAGTCAGATCTTGATCTTGTACATGGGCAATCTGGTTGCTGAAGGTTGTTCCCAGTATGATGATAACATCATATTTGGGTTTGGGAAGACTGGCTGGGAGCTTCATGCAGGATGGGAGGGAGGCAGGCAGTATTAAGGATGGGAGACTGGAAATGGTACAGGCATGAGGTGCCTTTTTCACTCCCATCCCATATGCTTTCAGTGGAGAGTCCAGAAGATGGACTCAATTTGTGCATAATTGAAATCAACAGAATCCAGGAATGGGCTTATAATAAATGCAGGCCATGACTGTGAAATGACCTTACCTTGTTGTGGGAAGGTTTCCTTTCACTATAGCGCCATTAAAATATGTTCTTATTTCATTCATTGGTCCCCATTTCTTCCTCCTTTGAGGGTAGAATGCTCTCTAATCTTCCTATCTAATCAGCTGCTAATTTGTTAATATTTTTGCTAGTCTCTGCAATACATAGACAACTTTCAGATATGTTGTCTGGAGGATTCAACCCCAGGAAAGAATAAAATTGGAGTTGGAAGAGTCCAAAAAGTGGCTGGGGTTCTGATGTTCACATGTGCTAAATTGGCATTTTTCCCGGCTCTCATTTCTGTGAGAGCAGCAAAGAGCACCCTCTCAGGGTTCTGTCTCCCCTGACCCATGCTCTCCAGCACAGTGACAAGTGGGAGTGTGTTTTTCACTCTTTATTATATTGGGTTCTGCCCCATCTTTCTAAAGCAATCTTATAAATCATTGATGAGAATATTTCTATTTTTGTCTTAAATATCCTAGCCAAGAAAGCCTTATGAGTACTTTCCAAATCAAGTGCTGGCATTGCATTATGCTTCTTCATTGATGGCAGGCCCATTTCATTGTTTTTTCACTTCTTGGCTCTGCTATCCATGGCAGCAATGCCAAGTCTCAGTTTGGGGGTGTGGGGAGAGGGCTGACCCTGACGCAGAACCCTGTGTGCCTCCTTCTTTTCTTGAGTGGGAGCTCCCTTCCTTTCTACTTCCCTGTGACTGTCACATAAACCCCCATCTTAGACTTTTAAACCTCAAAATGCTATAAATGATGACTGGTATTTTTTTCTCAGTAAGGTTTCCTTCTGCCACCCATCCTGCCTCTAGATCCTCCCCCTTCAATCATCATTCATTTTATATCTTGTCTTTCAACTTGCTTGAGCATCAACCTTCCTTTGAAGGTATGAAGTTTGAATGTAAAAGAGACTCTCTCATATAGTACATTTCTAACCACACTAATGCACAAGGACCATGTCCCTCTCTCCAACCTCTCTTCTCGGGCACTAGCACAGAGCCTGGCACATAGTAAGTTCTCAATAAATATTTGTTGAATTGGGGAATAAATAAAAAACCTCAAGCATTAGAAATCCTACACACTGGCTGTACTCTATCCCTGAGAACCATCTGGATCTGACACTCTAAGATGGTTAATACAGAGTTTTTCTGAGGCATGAAAATTATGTTCTACTAAGAAAGTAAGGTGCTTCAAATGCATTGTCAGGAATTGTTTGGATTTTTATTTTACTTTGATTTCTTTTTCAGCATTTATGTCAATAATTTACATTACCTCACTTAGATATTATTTATCTTGGTTCTTTCTTCTGAGTAAATCTGATATTTCTGACCAGAGTAGAAACACCTGGTAAGGGAAACTATGTCCCTTAACTACAGGATTTGATGCAGGGTGTGTTTAATAAATGCTTAACTACAGGATTTGATGCAGCTCAACTACAGGATTTGATGCAGGGTGTGTTTAATAAATGCTGCCAGCTGGCTGACTGAATGAGTGGGTCTTCAGCCTGACACCCACTTTTCTTTTCAGCTTTAGAGGTTAGAATGTAAACCCAGGAGGGAATGAACACTGTATTTTCAGTCCTCTTTATCATGACTTACACCGTCCTTGTCTGACAGCACAAAGTGTTATGGATTTACATAGTTCATTTAATTGTATAGATACACAGTAGGAAAATGTTAGGTAAATCAAAATTGTCCAGGAGTCTGGATAATCTTATATTATGTTTTTGTAATAATTCAATACTTCAGGGAATTCATTCCTTGATATCTGGATAACATACATTCTTTACCATGGTTCACATGAGATTGGAAAATGAAAATCCAGGAACTCTGGAACTGTTTGTCAGTACAGACTTCATTGAAGTTCATCATGCTCAGTGATGGGGTGTTTTATTGATCCATCCTTCCTGTCCCCAAGGAGCTTCCAGAGCTGGGGGAAGCAGATTCATGCCTGTGGTTCAGGGTCAAATGCCACACACAGAGAAGGATGAAGTTACTTCTTATCCCGAGAGTGATGAATACCTCATGTGGAAGTCAGTGTTGAAGGATAAGTCTGATGTTACAAGCTAGAATTGTGCCTAATCTTGCAGCCTGAGAGAAGGTGTTCTAGGTGGATGAAAAGAATAAGAAATAGGAGAGTGAGGAGGACCAGGCTCATCTGGGGTGCAGCAGGTTGGGCCTCAAGCTGAAGCCGGGGATGTCTGAGCCAGTAGCCAGGGATAATATCTGGCTGATTGGTTAGAGGTTGAATATGTTCCTGAATTAAGCTGAAGAACTCAGACTTCAGTCAGAAGGCAATAGAGTCTCTGAACATGTTGGAGCAGGAACTCTACATGATCAGAGCTCTCAGGCTGACATTAGTATGAAGGCCATGTCAGCATGGAAGGGCTGGGGCTAGTGGGGATGTTTACAAGGCAATCGCAGGTGATTGGACCAGGGTGAGGAGAACCTCAGCAGAAGCTGTGGGTGGCAGAGGGGATTTATGAACACAGAGCTTGCAACACTAGGAGCTGCCTACATGGGCAGTTTGTCCTGAGAGCCTCTCCTCCTTTCCCCCTTCTGTCACCCATCACCCTCTGTTCCATAATGTCAACTTTTTGAGGATCTGGCAGCTGCATTTCCCACCCCACAGGCGGCTCTCACTCAGAGGGTGGATTGACTTCAGACAGGTATGTGTGGATGTGAATTCACTAAGATCCTTACTTAGTTATAAGTGGTTATTTAATGCCTTCCTATGGTCTCAAAGGATTTTAAGGATGTAGTGTGAATGTATACAGATGTATTTTCCCAACTAATGGGCCTGCAGTTTCAGCCTGATTTTTTATTCAATAGTACAGGAATTGAGAGGGGCGTTTGACTCCCAACTCCGCAACCTTCCAGTTGCATGAATTTCTTTTCTTCTTTTTTTCTTTTTTTGAGACAGAGTCTCACTCTGTCACCCTGGGTAGAGTGCCATAACATCAGAACTCACAGGAAGCAACCTCAAATTCTTAGACTCAAGCAATCATCTTGCCTCAGCCTCCCAAGTAGCTAGGACTACAGACACCTGCCACAACACCTGGCTATTTATTTTTTTTTGAGAGATGGGGTCTTGCTCTTGCTCAGGCTGATCTGGAACTCCTGAGCTCAGGTGATCCACCTGCCTTGGCCTCCCAGAGTGCTGGGATTACAGGCATGAGACACTGTACCTGGCCAGTTGCATGAATTTCAGCAAGTTTGTTCTCTGCTCTAAGCCTCAGGATCCACACCTGTGGAATTAGGAAAAGCATAAGCCACCTCCCAACTTTGTTACATGGATTAAATGAGATCATACATGCAACATGTTTAGTGTGGCACCCCACGTGCAGGAAGCACCCAGAGGGATAGTCCTTATCAGTAACACTCCTTAACTCACTGTCACTATTGCCACTCCTTCAGGCATCAGGAGGCAGGGTAGGAGGGTATCTGCATGTGGGTATGCTACTTTTCTAAGCCCTTAGCTGGTTTTCCTGTGTGTGAGCCTCACTGATGTGCTAAAGAAACGCATGTGTTCTCCCAAGGCAGATCTCCTGTGTGCTTCCTCATGTTCCCCTGCCTGTTTTGACAAACTGGCACAGGGAAATACTGTAGGTGATAAAGGGGATCATACTTACATTTAGGACTAATTCATTAGGTGCACCCTGTAAAGATCTAAAAAATAAAATAACTTCTGTGCTCAGAGAATTCCTAGTAGGGAGAGGTGGTACAGAGGCACTTATCAGGATGATCATGGGACAGTGAGATAGGCAGTCATGAGGGCTGGGTATCAAACTATTGGGACAGTCCAGGCTGGGAATGAACTGAGTCGGGAAGAAGCAGAAGCCACTGGCCAGCGAGAGAGGGAATTCTGGCAGCCCGAGAGCATAGCTTATTGGGGAAACTGCAAGTGGCTTGGTAAAACTAGACTGTGGCATTCCTTTGGGGCATGTTTGTTATCAGTGAAAGGTTTAATCATGGCAAAAGTGGATAAAGAAATTGAGGTAGGTGGACTGAGGAGATTTTTCAGTGGGTCACCCATGTGCTCCTCAAATCACTCCCATATTATTACAACTTTTTTCTACCACTGGACTTTTACATTTTTCTATATTTCCTGGAATGGCACTAAAACAAAAAATGAGTAACTTATTTTTCCAGATTTAAATTCAATATCTTAATGTTTTTATCTTTTTTTTTTTTTCTTTTTACTACTTTGGAGAGGGGTTTTTAGTGACAATGAGTTTCTGGTTTCATCATCTCAGGGCATCAGCTGCAGCCCCATCTCCTCCTTGGCAGAGAGTGGCAGGACAGCTGTCAGTCAGCTTCCCTGAGGGTGCCCGGACAGTCTCTTCCCACACCTGCCACTTACCTAAGGCCCTTGAGTGCCAGGACTCCCAATGGGTGCCCCACCTCTGGCAGCACTTCAGGGTGATGGCAGGAGCTAGCCATTCTAGCAGAGCTTGAAGAAGTGAGCGGGAGGCTCTATGTGAGTGTCAGAACCCTGCTGATTTTCCAGAACTGCTTCAGCGACTGCAGGACAGACTGCACCTGCCCTGGGACTTTTTGCAAGGGCCTTTGGTCCAACAGTGGGCTTTGGCTGCCATCTGGGACTAGAGGTAGGTCTTTGTTGTTTGCATTTTTGTTTCATTCCCCATCTGGCTTCTGTTCCTTTCCATTACTGCTTGATGCCAAAGGACTAGAAGGAGGAAACATTGATGATATGTTCACTGCCGAGTGACTGAATATGTCAGCTTCTTCCTCAGGGCAATCAAGGGCCCATGTGACCCGAGCTGGCTAACCCTCCAGTGCTGTTTCTCTCTCTCTCATTTCAAACTCTTTGCTCTGGTCTCTGCTGCCATATTTCACCAGATTCTGTAAGCCTGCAGCCTGTCCTCTGCCACCTCTGCCACCCCAGCCTGCACCCAGCCTTGTCTGCTCATTCTGAGAGGCCCAGGCCCCACCCCTTGGACTGGCCCTCCTTGCTCTTTGTGGCCTCATCTCTTCCCAGAGATCAGAACTGGGAGCCCTACGAGTATTTAAAGGTCAGAGAAATCAGATGCGTATGTAGCATTAATTTATATCCATGGACATATCTACTTCCCACACTGATCTATCAGCTTCCTCATGGTAGGGACTTTTCAATTTCTGTCATCCTTAGGACACCCAGGACAGGCCAGGGCACAGGAATGGTAGTTAAGATGGGTTACCAGCAGACTTTTATTTTGTGTTCTGTTTATTTTATCTGCAAAATAAACATTCTTACTGGTAGAGAAGCAAGTGTGAAATCCCAGTCTTGGAACTTGAGGGCTCCCGGGCAGGCATTTGCCACATTCTAATCTTCAGGCAGGGGTGTGTCCATCTTTCTGGACTGACCCTCACTTTCTCCTTCGGGTTCTCCTGATGGGTTCTGTTGGCTGCCCCTGGAACTGTATTTGGTGAAACTTGGGGAACCACTTCCTTATATCTGTCCTCAGCTTGTATCCCAGAGGGTCCATGGGCAACCTGCTCCATCCTAGGTTCTTAGACAGGAGAAGTAGGACACTCAGCCTTTGTCTTCGGAAGCTTGGAATACTTCCCCACAGACAGCAGTGAGACTTAAGGGAGGGGGAGTTTTGGGCAGACTGAGAGACCAGGGAGGGCAGTCTACATGGGGTGAGAAACTCTGGGCAGGCCAGGCCTGTTTGAGTCTTTGCCTCTGGAATGCTTCCTTTGTGATTTCTCCTTTCTGGGCCACCTTTTCTCCTCTGTCAACTGGTTATAATCAGCTGATAACTGACCCATAGGATTGTAGAACAATGACTTGAGGTAACGTGTGGGAAAATGCTTTTTTGAGGAGAGGATCTGAATGAGGAGTGAGTGCCTTTTTGACCATTTTCATGAAGTCAGTGCTGCCTTACCAAAATGCAAACATCATTTATCACCAGCTTTACTCGTCTCCTTTGCAGAGGCTTTTGGGTGTAGTGGTTGTACTCTTTCAAGCTGGTTTCTTTTTCTTTTTCTTTTTTTTTTCACCATGAATCAGTGTATGGCTAATGCACTGATATAACATGCAGCCTTATCAGTTTATCATAGTAAGTCCCTTTCCTTGAATGGGTGCATGTGTGTATGTTGTGTGTGTGCTCAGAGCAGGGGGCTTCTGGCTGAAAAGGAAGCTGGAAATGGCTGAGGCAAATCAATCAATCAGGAGGCTTGCAGCCCCCTAGCCTATCCCTTTTAAAATCAATTAAAGGCAGAATGTAGAGGGAGGTGTCCTAGGGGACTTAGGAGTTTAAACCAGGACAAGGTTTAATTTGGGAAGTGTTTGTTCTTAAACACCACATTGTGCTCAGGTATAGCTGCTTTCCCCAGCTGTAGAACAAAAAACTGTCTTAAGGCCTCACAGCCCAGAGCTGGAGGGGAGGAAGGGACACTGCTAACAGGTTCACTTTTGGAAACAAGTCCCTTTGGGATCAGGTCAAAGATGTCTTAGGATAATGGAATTTGAGGCTTGGTTCAGATCATGTGCTTTGGAAACTTGACTGTTTTATTCTGGTTTGATTGATTAGTTGATAGATTAATTAATTGAGTGTTCTGACCTGCAGACAGACTTGATTTGAATTAGTTGCCAACACTAAAAAGTGAGAGATCTTGGAAGCTCGGGACACATTAGGTCCTAATTCCTGGGGCTGAGCTGAGAAGGTGTTGTGGGATCTCTGCTGCCCTACTGTTTCCTCCCCTCAGGCCACCTGTCTGGACCTCTAAGCACTTGACTTTGCAACTCTGAGATGGTCAGCTGCACTGGTGGGTCTCAGTGAGTACTCTTACACCGACAGGCTGGAGGTGTTATATGCACTTCTAACTATCATCTTTACCAATCACAACCCATTTTCTACAACCAAAGCAGTCGTTTTCCACCTGTTTTGTGTTTCACAGTTCTTCACTACATTTCCAATTATAACTATAATTCAGCAGTCAATGGACTTGGGAGAGCAGAGAGGGCAGGAGTGTACTTGGCTGACATCAGGGAAACATTAAGCAGGGGGCAGTCAGCTTCAAAAGGTGGTTCAGATGGTGGAGATGGTGATCATCAGTCTTGGACTGAGAATATAGGAAGATATAGTGAGCTTGTAAAAGTGGTCCATTTTTGAGACCCTGTGACTGGTCTGATATAAATTCTCCAGAAATCTTGCCTCTACAGGAAAATTTTTTTCCCCAAAGGCATAAGAATCTCGAGAAAAGTGGAAATAGATTTGATCTTATTTTTAATATAATTTTGATTATATTGTCACTTTAAAAATCTATGAATGTAAATACTTATTAATTATAAATTTCTCATTATATATGTTGATGCTGCATAGGGATATGAAAACATACAACAAAATCATGTGCTTTCAGTAGAAAATAAAGAGATCTTTATTTAAAAAGCTACATTTTTTTTTTCCTAGAACATAACACATTCATTTTAGATACTCAGGGAACTAGAACAGGGTATCTCCTAAGGCCCTGGTGCTCTGCTGCTCTATGGAAATGCATCTCCTCATTTTCCATCTAGTCAAATGGTAAAACAATTCTATAAAACTCTGTCTATTCATCAGTAATGCTGTCTCTAGCTGTGCTCTAACTAACATCATACTAAGAATTGCATTTTTCTCTCCCCTGACTTAGATTTAAATCTTGCAATCACTACTGGGGAAGTGAGCTGTATCATCCTGAGAAATCAGACCACAGAGACGGGCCTGCAGCTGGCAGGCTAGGTCATCCTTAATTGCTTAACCCTTCATATCAAAGGATGGGTTGTAGCAGCAGATTCCCTCTCCTCAATTTGCTATGGCAGGTTTACTCAAGACAAAGCTGGGAGTTAAAATGAAGCAGAGTGTTATATAGAAAAAACCATATCTTATAGATTGACTTTTGTGACTATACACGTGATTGGTTTTATGTGAATCTCTATGTAACTCTTTCTTTGTGGGTATGTGCCCATGTTTAGGTATATGTATGATTGTGATGTGCAGGTACGTTTGCTTTTGGGTGACAATATGCAGTGAGTCTTTTTCTGTCATTATGATGGATGTGAGTGTGTGAATGTGTGTGGATATGTTGTGTGTCTATGGAAAATTCTTTCCTGTGTCATAAAATAAGATTCAGGCTATTCAAGGCTAGCATAGATTATTTGAATAAATATCTGTAACAATTCCATTGCTTCTATTTATATCCTTGTGTTAGTGCTCTCTTAAACTTAGAGAGCTTTTCTTTAGTCAATGACACTTTGCCAAATGGGACTCAGAGACCTGAAAAACAATTTCACATTGGGGTTGTCTTCTGCTGTTCTTGAGAACACTCAACCACCACAATGTCAGTGATCTTGAGCTAGTTTGTGTGAAACATATGGTCCAGTCACCCCTATCACCCTAGATGAGAGCTACCATCAACTGCCAGACATGAGAATGAGGACATCCTAGATCTAGCAGCCCCTGTACTACCTGTGAACTCTATGTAACCACAGGTACAAGTCTGAGGGAGCCAAGCAGAAGAACCACCCTGCTGAGCCCAGCCATATCGCTGACCTACATAATCACAAATTAATAATAGATGGATGTTGTTTCAAATCACTAAATTTTTGAGTGGTCTGTCACATGGACACAGCTAACTAATTAATCTAGCTGATAATAGAAGGCAAAAAATCTCTCCATTGGAGGATAAGATGTTTGGTGAGAACTTGTGGTCATAAATTGTAAGAAGACATGTAATTCCATATTTAAACATTCTTTATAATCCAGGTCTCACTTTAAGAGTTTAAATACAAAAGTAAAACTGTCTCTTACTGAAGAACCTATCAATTCTTACATGGAAATGCACATCGACAAGACAAGTATGGATGCAGAATGACAATGATGTGTTTTCCAACAATGCTGAGGACTTGGGAGGAGAGCCAAAGAGAAACAAACCCAAAGAGGATGTTACACTACATAATTGGCTGTAGAAGCTATGGCTGGGACTCTGCAAGTGATAGGACTCATCTCATCCTGGCTCCCAGCCTGTCTCTATGGGATGGGTATCTCTTTAGCATATATTTCCCAAGAGCTCACCCCAGGCAACTTGATTCTTTAAAGAACATCTCCTATAAAATGAGACTCTGAGAGAAATAAGATTCTCTTTCCTGCCTGAGGCCTGCCTTTTGGGAACCTGCCACCTCTTTGGATAATTGACTTTAGAGAATGATTGTCCCTCTCAAGGGAGACTGTGTGTACTCTACAGACCACAACAGTATATTAGGATATAATGACCAGCCTATTCCAGATTACTGTACTTATTAATAAACAGA
This sequence comes from Arctocebus calabarensis, assembly GCA_963573935.1. Classification (NCBI taxonomy): domain Eukaryota; kingdom Metazoa; phylum Chordata; class Mammalia; order Primates; family Lorisidae; genus Arctocebus; species Arctocebus calabarensis. The sequence goes on along the minus strand of CAUYON010019734.1, from coordinate 234 downwards.
AGCAGAGGCTAGGTAAAAAAAAAAAAAAATGTACACATGTGTGTATAAGAGTAAATACAAGAATATTATCTCAGAAATGAGGGCATATGACTTGTACAGTTTTAGCCCTAGTCCTAATTTTCTTTTTCTTTTTTTTTTAGAGACAGAGTCTCACTTTGTCACCCTCGGTAGAGTGCTGTGGCATCACAGCTCACAGCAACCTCCAGCTCTTGGGCTTAGGTGATTCTCTTGCCT
>CAUYON010019733.1:0-20856 GCA_963573935.1 Arctocebus calabarensis | reverse complement strand
GTCTTCATACAATAACTAAGAAAATGCCATGAGGGCTATGTTGAGCAGTTTGATGAAAACATTTCAGATTGTATATGAATCCGGCACATTGTACCTCTTGATTGCACTAATGTACACAACCATGATTTAATAATAATATTTAAAAAAAGATAAATGCTTATCTACTAATTGCCTGCTTTCCTTCTTCTGCTCTAGTCGTATTCATTGATTTCATTAGAAAGTGAGAACTCAGGCAAACAAGCAAAACTGACCAATGAGATCTGTTATAAGACCTCACTCAGGCTGAGGTGGAAATTATAGTTCTCCTTTCTGCTGTGTTTTGGTCATTTAAAATTGAATAATGATTTTTTTCTGGATGTAAAAATTGAGAATGAACCACAGAAAAATGGAAGAATGAGGAAAATCTGTCAACATTAGGAGTAAACAATTGATGGAAACATTAAAAGGAGCTGGCGATGTGAGGTTCATTGGGAGTAGGTAAATTTCTAGTCTGTTGCAGGCTGTTCCAGGAGGCTAATGCCATCCAATTGACTAGTGCTGAATGTGTGCTGGACACTTTTCTAAGTATTGTATGTGAATTAATCAATTTAATTCTTATTCAATACTTAGAGTTAGATGTAATCATATTACCCCATTTAATAGGTGAAGTACCCAAGGCAGAACTGTGATCAGCTCAAGGTCACACAGGCAGAACCTGACCAATCCAGTTGAACAGAGCAGACAGAAGGAAATGTGATCTGGAAGTTGCACATACCTCCCTGTTCTTATTCCATGTTCTAAAACTGAGTCTTATGACTGGGAGAGTGACAGGAACATGGACTGGTTGCAGAGACAGGAGCTCAGGAGAAAACCTGACATTTTAAAATGTGGTGTTATACATGCTGTGATTAAAGGATGAACAAGTCGCAAAGAGATCATGGATGAAGGAGCAACACAGGCAGCATTTTGAAGTGAGGAATACCTTTTCTTAGCTTCTGTCTTTACTCATTTCTATTAGAATTTTACAGTGTTGGCAGGATGAAAATACACTTTTTATTGATTCATGGGAAAATGTACTTTTCCGTGTGAATTTTTAAAAATTCTGTGCCATCTTGATAATTTTTAAAATCTTACTCCTACATTTTGGTGTTTCCTCAGGGTACGGCCTTGGGTGTAGAGATGTTGAAATGATCAGATTGGTAGAAGTATGGTCTTCAAGTCACTTAGTTCAGTTAAGTGACCTTTATCTGAATATACCTTCTCCCTCATTTCTCACTGTTAGATGGCGTTTAAATAAAAGGAGATGTCTGAAACCAATAGAATCAAAGGCTGGGAAAAGGAGAGGGCAGCAAAGTACGTGGCATTAAACTTTGGAAGGACGAGAAAAACTCACTCAAAATTATTAAAATGGAGAAGTTAATTGAAGAAGAGAGAGATGTCAGGTGAGAAATAAGTAGGCTATATATAGGCTATGATGTGTTCTGAAATGGCTTTTTTTGGACATATGTTCAGCTGAATGACCCTTCTAAAAGGCAAAACTTACTGTATTCACTTCACTCCCCTCTGACCATCCATGGCTAAAATGAACTAAGAATGTTAAATTAGTAGAGGTTATTTCCTCTTTTCCTATTGAAATGTCAAGGTGTTTTATGTGTCTTGAGTCTTATTTCCACCAAGGAGTGAGCTATAAGTGATACATTTAAGAAACATTAAGAAACACCTATTATGAGACAAAAAATGTGCTAGGTGCTACAGGTGGAAAGAAGAGAAATGTGCTCATAGTTGGCAGGCAAATGAACTTGTGGAAAGAATTCTCATGCCAAGGGAGTGTCATAGCACAGGTGCACCTCACGGGCTGTGTGGGGTGATGGAGCAATGGTTGCCTACGGGGATGACGCAGAGCACTCAGGTATGTTCATGGAAGGCGCAAAATGATGGAAATCTGGATGTTCATCCACATCTTCTTTCCAATGGTTCGATCAGAGGAGACCTTGCTTTGACCAGTTTCTACTTCAAATTCTCAATTCTGTTTGTTTGAGGAAAGAACTCAAAAGATAATTGGAAAGCCTGTTGGTTTAAGGATGACACAGTTATCAGAAGCAATTGATACTATTTGGATATTGTGAATGTAAATCATGAAAGGTTTTCTTGGATAATTTGACATGATTAATGTTTATTACAAAATATATCTGATGAGCATATATTAATGTAAAATACTATATGACACCCTCATGGACTTACCAGTCCACTATCAGAGAAAATATCGCCATTCTAGCTGGAGGTCTCCCGCTGTGCACCCTTTTTTGATCTTATCTTCATGTGTCTTCTCAGAGGTGATGGTTAAACTGAATTTAGAGATTATCATTTCTCTTCATATAATACTAATAACATAATATAGAGTTTTACTGAATTTAAATTTTATATGATTGGTACTATGCTGTTTTTTTCCCCTTTCTACATCTTGGATTTATTCATGTTGACAGACATAGTTCCATGTAATTCATATTCAGCGTTGAACAGCATTCTCTTATTTGAATCTGCCTTACTTTATCATTAATTTTCTTATCAATCTCATCTTTTTTCTATTTTTAATAAATCAGCATGGTGGGCAGAAATCTAAGACCGTCCTCAAGACTCCCAAACCCTGGTGTCCATCTTTTGTTTTATTCTATACTTTTGACTGTGGGCAGGGCTATAGATGTAATGAATTTTAGCCTCATGTTCTGGTTACAGGAATTTTGAAATGTACTTAGAGCTGAAAATCAATTGACTGTGAGTCTTTCTGAAGGTAGATTATGCTAGCTTGGCCTCACCTAATCAGCTGAGCCCTTAAACAGGGCTGGCTACTATCTAAAGGAAGAGATCTCTAACAAGCAATAAACACTCTTGTTGGCTGCAAATAAGCAAATATCTGTGTCACGAACTACCTGTGGCAATCTGCAGTTGCTGAAGCTGTCAGAACTATGGTCATGGGGAACTGGATTCTTCCAATAATGCAGGAGAGCTTGGACCAGGATCCCTAGCCTCAGAAGAGATTTCACCCTTGGCCAACACTTAGATATCAGATTTTTAAGACCCTGGGAAAGGACCCATTCAACCTATACCCTGACTCCTGACTAAGATAATCAATTGATGTTCCTTTAAGCTACGAAGTTTTGGTAATTTATTGCACAGCAATAGAAAACCAATACAACAGCTATAAAGATGTCACTAATATTTCCCAGCACACTTGCCAGAGCATTTTTGTGGAATTTGTGCCCCAGGGCTGCATTTACTATTTTGTGAGATGCTGATGTCTTTAACTTTACCAGATATTATTAAGTGATTCTTATAAAGGTTAATGGTACCACCAAATGTGTATAAAATAATAACCAAATTTCCAGAAGAATAATTAGTTACCAAATCATTTATCTTGTAACTAAGACTTCTCTCTGATTTCCATTTTTCCATTTCCATTTTCCATTTCCATTTTATCTGGGATAGCCTTGGATTAGTATACTCTTATAGTACGATAGAATATTAACATGTTCTTTTCTTAATAATTCATATTATACATGTAGCTTTACCTCCCACACTGCATAGTATAATGTCCATATTCTTAAAGTCAGACATATTACGGCAATATAAATTAGGAATGCTAAATTAAATGAATGAAGAAGCTGTCTGTCTTTTTCTTTTGAAAAATGGAAAATTAATTAAATAATTCACAAACCATGAAATTTAGACAACAGACTTGCAAGGATCTTTGTACAGTAGTAAAACATAAAAGCAATTTATAATATTAATTAAGTCATATGACTTAGGGATATTGCTGAATGTATGATTGGTTTTTTAAATAATGTTTCCATAAATTAAATAATAATATTTCTGTGAATGTTTCATAGAACACATTACCTCAATCCCAAGAATGGAAAATAAGAATATATTTAAAATCACCGAAAAATAGATAATTAATTAAATAACTTGCAAACTATGAGATTTAGACAATGAACATAATTGCAAGGAGATTTTTAGATTAGTAACTCATAAAAGCAATTTACAACATTGATTAAATAAATACGTATGATTCCGATTATACTTTGTAATGCTTTCTTGAGTTGCAAAAGCTCATATTATTAAACAGCATGTCCAGTTTCAGGAAAGCTATAAATATCCATTGTCCTATATATTAGCTACACTAATAAACAAAAAAAAAATCCTACTATACTCAGCTTTCAGTTTTATAAGGATGCATTCCTAAACATTTTTATTTTAATTTTTTTAATGGCTTACAATATAATTTATAGCCCAAGTAGGAAATATCAAAGCCTGGGTATGAAGCAAGCAATTTTTTATGTGCTGTACTTTCAGTAACCTCAGCCCTCAAGAGCAAACATTTATTATATCCATTTTTTCGCATATTCTGTTTATCCTTTATGCAAATTATATGATCATAAAGCATTCCATGGAGTTGTTAGTTATGCATGTTTTATGACACTATTAATGCATCTTTGTACATCTAAAGTGATACATTGGCAAAAAGCTGATTAATCACTATGTATTTTACAAACTGAAACTAATTGTTTAACTGAATGGATTAGTTAGAATCTGTTAGACTTCTGGGAGCACATGTTGAATTGTTTTCATGCTTTTCTAATTTTATCATAATAAATTTTCTGCAAATGAATGACTTTAAAACAGAGCACATCTCAATTTATAGGCAATTATGAGTATGCCCAGTTTCTCAAAATGTATGTTAGAACTAATAAAAAAGACTAAATGGATAAATTATTGCACCTTTTATGGTACACATTTTTGTCAGTCATATTAATATAAAACTAGTTTAGGGAATTGCAAATTAGTCAAAATTTTATCTAAAAAAGTTTTCTACGACTATACTCATTATGGAAGTTTGACCTTTTCGCACCTTGTCTCTTGTGACTGTAGCTCAGGGAGGAAATAATGAATTTCACTTCATCACTTACAATGCCGTTATGCAGCTCACAGATGCATCTGCCTTGAATTTGCAGCAGTGAAATCCATTTGGGTTGCCCTCATAAGAATACAATTATCGTTTTGGTAAGTTTTCTCAGCAATAGTCCTGCTAACTTTGAATGTATTCAACTTGAGTATTCTCACATTTGAAAAAGTCTTAACCATGATAAGACTTAAAATGTATGATTTTTTTTTAAAAGAGGGAGACTTTACATATTTTGTATTTACCTAGATGGAGTTGATGAACATTCTGCTTAGTAAAGGATCTCGAGAATGGAAAAGCAAGCATCCCATGCACTCAATGCTATGTCGATACGAATAGAGGAACAACTACAGGCCCACATGAGATTAAATTCAATTAAGTTGAAGACGAGGGGAGGGGGCTTGATAATCTCCCACCATCCTGTACAATGTAAGGGTCTATGGCACACTTCCCGGGTGAAGGACTCAACTACAATCAGACTTTACCTTACACATGCAAACAATGTTGGCTAATTGTTTGCACCCTTATCTTAATCTGAAATTTAAAAAAAGAAGAAAAGACAGTCAGGATCTAGGCATTCACTTCTATTGTCTGCTTTAAAAAAAAAATGGTTATATTTTAAGCCTTTTATGATACCAGCCTATTATGATATCATATGCTCTATATTTGCCAATCTTCCTGGTACTTTCATTTTTATGAACTCTTGTTGTTTTTATTATTTGTATGGAGACCAAACTGCAGGAATAAAAGACTATGATGCATAGCATTCCAAATCAGACAGAGGATTATTTTTCTCTTATGTATTAGTTAAAAGCTGAGAGGTGGTTCAGGATGGACAGTCAGCTGCATTCCACACGGTCACACAGAATTCCACACGGTCATACAGAATTCCAGACTCTTCTCTTGTTGCTTTTCCATTCCCTAGGGTCTTGCCTCTTTGCACAGTCTACCTTATAGGAGGAGGAAGAATGAAATGGGACACAAACAATTTCTTAAGAAAAAAAGGAGACAATGAGTTTGGGGGCAGCAATGGTCAGACTGCTGTCTTCTCTTTTAAGGAATAGCAAGGTGATTTTACTATGTGTGGTTTTAATTCTTATTTTGCAATAAAAATTACATTCAGATTGATGTCTTCAAAAATTTTAATTGAACAAGTAATTGAAAGATAATTGAGTAATTGAATACATAACTAATTGAAAGATAAAATTGCACGGTGTTTAGACATCCACTTCATGAATGTATGCAATATGAAAGTTAGGGTAGACACAATAAAAATCTTTCTGTCTGGAACTTTATGGAATTAACAGTTCCATCTCACTTGACCGATTTGTATCCTCTAGCAGACATACAGGAACTGTTTACTGTTCTTGGACTTAAAAATAAGGTATCTAGATTCCTGCCGTCACATATTTGTAGCTTTCCTCATACATATGTGTAAACGAAATCACTGCATATTTGTTGATTTATTGCATTTAAACTTTTTTTTACCAAAATATGATATTAAAAATAAACATTTAAATAAATATGAACTTATTAACATTAATTATTAAGCTTGAAAGATTATTTAAAATTAGGAAATGCAACTCTCTATTGAATAAATATGTGCTTAACCATCTTTTGTTTCAACAGTCATTTCACAGGATGACAACGGACATACGTATATATAAGTCTGATTATTATATAAAGGATATATGCATATCTGCATATACATGGATAGATATATATTTTCCTTATAATGATCTATATGATGTGGCCATTAAAATTTAATGGATAAATATGGGAGCAGTAATAGTATTTTGTCCAGGTAATTAATTCTGCCTAATGTCCCAGGCCTTTCAACTGGACACTTTCCCTTCCTTAATTTAAGATTTTCTGATAACACCTAAGTTTTTAACCATGAATTCCCAATCATGTGAACTGAGTTCACTGTGGTGTTTAAATAAAGCTATTTGTTTTAGAAAAACATCCAGACTTCAGAAAATAATTTATAACTGTATTTAAATAGAGAGGTATTTAGGTCTCACTTCTTCTTTGCTGTATTATTCTGTTATGAATTGTCCAATATTCTACAAGGGAAATAAATTTCTGCTAGGAATTAGAACAAAGGAAATCAAATTCCAGTTTGGTAACATTTTTGTGACTTTGAATAAGGTACTAAATCCTTCCAAGTTTTAATTTCATCTTATTATGAAAGGGTTAGATTGGATCATTACTAACTCCTAATTACATTAATAAAATTGTACATATTTATCCCTTTTTAAGAGATTTTGTAAGGCATATTGTTAAATTTAGAAGACCTAAAGATGATTTGGGCTCAGTTCTGCCCCATGAGGAGTATAATCTTTTCCTAGCAATTTTCACACCCACGTAGAATTACTAACATATGAAATAGGTGCTAGAAGAGAAACTCTGTGTTTTCAAATTTTTGAAAAGACTTTAACAAAGAATGTAACTATCAACTTTTTGTAAAAACGATATGTTATTGTAATGGCTTCTCAATTTATAGGGTATATTATTCTAACTTCACAAATGTCACATCGTCCCTATGTATTCAAATATTGTCCATTTTCTAACTTCTCTCATGCATTCAGTGGCTTCCTTTTCAGCTTCCTGCTACCCAGGAAATTCTTCTTGCATAAGTTCCAAATGCTAAAAAGACAAAAATATTTTCCCTAGAAAAATGAAGTACAAACTCCTTAAACTGGCACTCATAACTTGCCATATGTTGATCCTATACCTTTCCAGCATTAATTCTCATTATTTTTCTACACAAATTTTCATGGTAAATAAATCTATTAGTCATTCTGCTACACAAATGTCAATTCCTCCTTTAAAATTTTATTATAGTGGACTCTTGCCTAACAAACAGTTTTCCATGTTCCTTTTATCTTTCAAGATGACTTCAAGATGAGATAAAATGACTCAAGAAAATGTGCACCACCATTTATCCTATGTTATAAGCAACATCTTGCTTATCTTATGCTTGAAGACTCATCTGGAGATACACATAGACAGAATTTGGGAATTTAGGATACAGTTAATACCAGATCTCAAGAAGGAGAAACACAAAAGCACACAGGTGCTTTCTTGCCATGTCAGTCCAATGAAGGCCATTGTGTTTGGTGCCTCCGAGACATTGTTCATTCAAATCAACAGGGCATAGGATTGGTGAAGAAGATGGTAAATGAGGATTACAGAAAATAAACAGAAAACCAAAAGATAACTTTTTAAAATTAAATCATAAACACATAGATCATGTACACATTAATGCATTTGTGGGGTACAATGTGCTGATTTCATATAGAATTAGGTATGCTTACATCACACTGGTTAGTATATACCTGATCTGGTTTACTTAGTTATTATGTTAAGACACTTATACTCTATACTAACAGATGCAACATGTGCCCTTGCATTATGCACCAAGAAAACTTTTGAGGAAGATTGAGAACCTGTATAGGGGTAATAATAATTAAAAATACATATCTAATATTAGCTTTCTTGGGATGAAATCCTGGGTTGTACATTTATAGGGTCAGTACCAAAGTATCCAGCACGTGGTTCAAGTCAAAATAAGTAAAAACGAACCCGTATTAAAATACTCTGCTAAAAACTTTTCATATCATATTTCCAAATATATCTGGAATTATTCATATAGAAGAAGACTGCCTATGAAAACAAGTCTAAATGACCTCATACTTTTTTTGCCACAGTGCTAACATGGAAGAATTATGGCACAATGGTCCAGAAATATTTGAGAACACCAATTCATGGGCAAGAATTTTATAGAAAGATCTATAGATCATGTATGGAAGCAAACAATTTTTTTCTCTGCTTTATAAAATTGTATGCCACCTATCTTTACCCTTAGGAAAATTATTGAAGTTAACAAAGTGTGCAAATGAAAGTAGAACATCGAGGATAAGGAAGTAATGCCATAAGGGAGTCACAATAAATGAAACTAGTTCAGCCAGGCATGGTGGTGCACACCTGGAGTTTCAGCTTCTTGGAAGGCTGAAGGAGGAGGATCGCTTGAGCCCAGAGCAGGAGTTCGAGGCTACAGTGAGCCACAATGATGGTCAAAAATTGTCAAATAGTCTGGACAAAAAACTGAGACCCTGTCTCAAAAGAACAAAAAAATAGAAAATAAATAAAAAATAATAATAAGAAGAAAGAAACTAATTAAACACTTTGTTTAACTTAAATAACGACAACTATCAGTACCCAACTGAATAAAAATATGTGACTTGAATCTTGAGTCTGGTCATATCAATATATATATATTTTAAATGACTTGAAAAAGGGTTGAAGAATATAAAACCCTGATAAATTTATCTCCTTTTAAAAGGTACTCAATAGATACCTTTTTCATCCTTGACATTACTGAATTCTAGCCTATTAAAATAGCAAATGTTATATAAGAATGCATTGTATTGTTTCAGAAGCCAATGAGAAGATGTGTGGCTCCTCTAAAGAGTTATTGAGGAGGGTTTAATAAAAGGACATTTGTAATGGTTTGGGGAGATTAATTGAACCATCAAAAAAAAAGAAGAAAGTTCAGCACCCATAGCCAGCAGCAACAGGCAATTGCTATAACAGAACTGGTTGGCAGGTATCTGTGAGTCCTGTAGTTTTAGAAAAGGGCTGCCTGACAGTGGCCATGAAGGGGGACAAACTCTGCCATACTGGGTCCCACTGTGGAAGAAGCTCTACCAAGAGTTTCCCCAGTTTTACTCTTCACCTGCCCTCTGATTTGCTGCTGTGCCTTCGGTTGCCCAACTCAGGGGGAACACAGAAGCAAGATGGCCCAGGGGATGCAATCTCAAAATGCCACCTCTTGGAGGCAGAGTTCAAGGTAAAGAAAGGTGGATCCTGTAAAGTGCTGGCACAAACGGAATCAAACACAATAAAGCCTGTAAGTCAGTGGAAAATCTAAATAAGTAAGCCTCATCAGTAGAGAAATATTCAATGAATAAGGAATAGACATAAATGGGTGAGGACATTTTTCTTTTCAAAATAACTTTTATTGTGTAAATTGCAAATTTATCATGATACTATGGCATACAAATAGTAAGATGATCACTGCAATGAAACAGATTATCTATAATCTCATACAGATTCATGCATGTGTGACAAGAACATCTAAAATCTATGTATCTGCTACTTTGTATCCTTTGAATTACATTTATCCATTTCCTCCCCTTCAGCACTGTTTTACTGTTTGATTCTCTTTCTCTTTGACCTTTCGTCTTCTTTTTTGGGGAGGTGGGGGATTTCATATATAAATAAGATCATGCAATATTTTTCTTTTTAAGCCTGGCTTATTTGAGTTAACACAATATTTCCCAGATTCATCAATGTGTGGACTATGGCAGAATCTCTTTTTTTTAGCTGGATGATGAGGCTATATTTAGGCACATTGGTTTGGTTTTCTCTCAGTATTAAGATAAAATGATGGAATATTGAGAAATGAGATATTTCATTTTTGTTGGTACTCCTAAAATGTGTGCTTCCGTCAACGTGAAACAGAATTGAGGTGTGAAGGAGACTTGGGGTAGAGAGCTGTACTACAAAATAACCAAAGATGAGTCAATAAATCTGTAATTTAAAAAAATCTAGGATTTAGTTCTTTTACTTATATTTTGTGCCAACAGAAGGGATTCTAGACTCTCCTTTGGAAACCAACTGTTGAAGTTAGAAGGCAAGCTTGGGATACCTAGGCTTGGATTGCCATTATCCCTCTGCTCTGGGGCAACTTTGAGGTAACGATTGGGAGAGGTCACGTATGCCTGTAAGGAACAATGTATTAGAAGTGTTACATGTGGTGGATTACTAGGTTAGAATAAAAGAAGAGCATAATAAAGGACAATAAATCCTATCAAACAAAGAAAAAAAAAAGGCAGGAGAATTGCCATGTCATTACATCATACTCAAAAATAAGACACCATGTTAATAACAACTGGGCAAATATATGTAACAGCCATGACTTCAAATGTTTGTGTTTACAAGAGTTCATAGAAATGGTGCAGAAAAACAAGCTTCCTCCACCTTCCCCAAAACAGAAAGGACATAAACATAATTTATCTGAGAAAACTACCAAATAATTAACTTGAGAAATACCCAAATGTAGTGGCAATAGAAAATGAAAAGGATAATGAGAATTTTTCCTAAAGTCTTAAATGTTCAAAAGTCTACATTTTTACTTAATGTTGCTAAAACAGAAGAGCTTTCTCACTGCTAATGAAGTATAAGTTTATCACTACTTAAAAGTAATTTTGCAATAAGTGAACTATGAAATTTTATTTTCTTTTGAAAAGTAATTTTAGATGGTAATTACTGTTTTAGAAAATAGACCCAAGAGTGGTAACTACAAGATTTATATGCTGAGGTACTCATCACAAGGTTCTCTATAACAGTTCAAAACAAAATACAACCAAGAGTTGTACCTATAACTACCAAATTTCTAACAATAGGGCAGATATAAATGATTTTATATAAGGAAATATGCTGTATCCTTTATTCTTTTCTTATTTATTTAATTCTATTGTTTGGGATTCATTGAGGGTACAAAGAATTAGGTTACACTCATTGTGGGTTTTAGGTAAAGTCCGTCTTGTGTCCTGCCCCTGTGAGGTGTACAGAATTATGATTCAATAAAATTATAAAAAAAATAAAAAAATATATAATCATATAATGCATTCCTATGTACTTCTAGCTAAATGCATATACATCTTCATATATGTATCTTTAACATACATATTTGCATAATAAAGACTGGAAAGTATGTCAAAATGCTAATTCTAATTTTTTTCTTTTGAGACAGAGCCTCAAGCTGTCTCCCTGGATAGAGTTGCTGTGGCATCACAGCTCACAGCAGCCTCCAATTCCTGGTCTCAAGCAAGTCTCCTGCCTCTGCCTCCCAAGTAGCTGGGACTACAGAGCCCGCCACAACGCCTGGCCATCTTTTTTTTTTGTTTTGGTTGCAGCCGACATTGTTGTTGGTGGGCCCAGGCTGGATTCAAACCCGCCAGCTCAGGTGTACGTGGCTGGCGCCTTAGCCCTTTGAGCCACAGTCGCCGAGCCTAATTCTAATTTTTTTTAGTGGAATAAAATATTGCAAGTATTATTCTATCATTCTGCTAATTTCAGCCAGTATGGCTACCTACATATTTGCTTCCTCTTCAGCACTTCTGGAAAACCAGGTGATGTATGCTCTGTGGTACTTTAACCAGAATAAGGTGATTTCATATTTTTATTAGACTAGATCATATTTTTATTAGAATAGGTCATCCACTTGGTTGTTATAGAAATTTCTAAATCTTCCATTGTCAAGAATTTGCATGTATGAGTTTTGTGACACTAAAAAATAACCTTTAGATGTTATAAAGTTAAATTTTTAGAAAGTGTACAGGTATTAATTAAAGAGTATATTTTTCTTTTTTATTAAATCATAAACACGTAGATCGTGTATACATTAATGCATTTATGGGGTACAATGTGCTGATTTCATATAAAATTACAAATGCTTACATCACACTGGTTAATATATACTTCATGTTGTTTACTTAATTATTGTGTTAAGACATTTATACTTTATACTAATAGATCCACATGTACCTTTGCATTATGCACCATAGGTGTGATCCCACCCTTCACCCTCCCTCAATCTGATCTCCCCCCTCCACCACCATCGTCTTCCCTCCTTCTTCTTGGGCCATAGTTGTGATCTATTCTTCATATGAAAGTGTGAATGATTGTAAATTGGTTTCATAATAGTACTGAGTACACTGGATATTTTTTCTTCCAATCTTGAGATACTTTATTAAATAGGATATGTTATTTTTCTTAGATTAAAAAAAAACAGTTTTCTCAAGATTTGCTCTGTATTATTGAAAACTCTTAACTCAAAAATGTGATATTTGGTTCTGAAAAGCAGAGAAAAAAAAATCCGTGGGATTCAATCCAGTTTGCATATGCTGCTGTCTAGAGAGTGTGGATACCCAACTGCCAAATATAGATTAGAAGATCTAAATGGGATTCTTTTGTGACAACAATATACTTCTGTACATGGTATTTGGAGGAGAGAAGTACACAGATCTTTTGGAACTGTGAAGAGTGAAAGGATTGAAATTATTTTCCTTCGGGGAAAAACGTTTGGATTCGTTATGTTGACTGACTTCTCAGGGTTAAGTTCATCTAGCATATTCTTAAGTGTGTTCTGATAGTTGTTATTAGATGCTCTGTGGAATAAAAGGGGAGGTTATTGCAAGATAGAGAAATATTAGGTGAAACTAAGAGTTTTATTTTTAAGTGGGAGATGTTTCAGTGCTTTTGATATTATAAGTGATAGCTCATATTATTGAGGGCAGGCTTGCTCTGGGGTTCCACAGCATGACACGCTTTGTACATGCTCAGCACAGCACTCCTATGTATACATATTATTATTATTTTGCATTTTGTGGCAAAGATACTTAGAGAGGTTAAGCAGTTTGCCTGAGTTTACATGGACATTAACTTCTGATGAAGTGTGGATAAAAGCAAAACAAAGCAGAAGCTTGGACCTTGAACTATTGGAAAAATCTCACGTCTCCTCATCAGCTGATACCCACTAACAATCTCCAATAACAGCGTACAGTGAGTTGGCTTTTTCAAATTTACTGGGTCATATACCTTATATTTTCCAAAGAATCTCAGGCTTTTTGTGATGTACAACCCATTTATTTTATGAATATTCCATCTTTTATTGCCTTATCCGCAACTTCTAGCCATAAAATTAAGCCTTCTTTCTTTTTGATATTTTCTTGTTCAAAATCAAAGAGGGAAGTATCATGAAAAATGAAAATCTAGAGCTAGAACATGGGGAAACTAGATACAGGAAAATATATATTGAGGAGAGGATAGAATACAAATGATGAATTAGGTTGAAAATTCAAATGAAAGTGAGGTCTTTGGGGTTATAGTTATAAATATTTGTCATTTAAAAATACATTTAATGGTTCATTGCTTAGGTGAGTATTTGGGCCTTGAAGCATTTCACTGATGAAAATAATTTTAAAAAGTCAAAATAAACAGAAATAAAGTTAAAGATGACTCTCTGCTATGTTTTTCTAAAAATCATAATAAATAGCCAGAGGTGCCCAGAGGGATTTGAATAAACCACAGCATGGGATGAGAACAAAAATAAAGAAAACATCTTTTTTGATCTATGTAAAACATGAATGTTCAACCTTTATCTTTGTTTGTTCTGCTTCTTTGATCAAGGAGTTAGTATAACTCAGTGGGAACAATAGACTGGCAAAATTTAATACTAATTTTGCATAAATTAGACCTGTTTCTCACTTGGACTTGAGAATACCATGGTAGATACACTTTGACATGGAAGACCAAATAAAAATCATACGGAATTATTTATATTGACTCATTAGTAATGGTGTAGCAGAGAGAAATCTTCTTTTCAAGTACATTCATTTATCATAGATTCATTTACTCATGATGTATAGCTTAGCAAATACCTATTTAATCTTCAGGAAAACTTTTGTTTTTGCCTGCATCTTACAAGGAGGTGGATTAGGGCTACTTTGCAGGACTCATGCTTATTTTATAATAAAGAGTTGACTTTTGTCTAAGGGCATTTGCTTGTGTTGAGAGCTGTCATACCAACACATCCACATTTATATCTTTGGCTTTGAGGAAATCTTCATGTCAACACAATTGCAGGCATCATTCCTGGTAGAGTTTTAGGAGCCAAGATAAAAGTCACATTTCAGTCTTTTACCATATTCTGGCCAAGGCCTTTGATTTCCTGGAGAGAGGCCAACCTTAGTAAGTAGAGAGAAGTCTTAAAAATGAATGTCCAGGGAGAAGTAACTTACATGGACACACAAAAAAACCTCATTGGATTCAAGCTTTAATTTAGCTTAAACTGAAGAAAGAGAAGCATGTTAAAGTGGAGGAAATAAAATAAGGGAGGTAAGAAATTAGTTTTGGCCCCAACTAGGAATGATTTATAGATGCAAAGATGGTTACATGAGATTTTATTTTCTTTAGTATTATGATGTACTTATGATGACTTTTTGCATACAACTAACCCTCACTACCTAGACTTTAGATACATGTTTATTATACATTCCAGTGCCAGGCAGAATCTTGGTTACCTTGGAATAATTTTGGTTACCATTTAAAATACAAAAGGAGTCGCCTCACCCAAGAGTGTCAGAGTCAGCAGGTTTGGATAGGGTTCAAGAAGCTGAATAATTCTAAAAAAATCCCTAGAAGGTCCTGGTACCCCAGGGCCATCTTGGACCCACCCAAGCCAGACCATATAGAATTTACATAAATGAAGCACAGCGAAAGAGGACAATCTGGATTGCTGACTTCATAGGATGACCGCTAAGTTTGTCTTGAAGGGGAAGTGGCTCAGTGGCAGAGGGTGATATTTTCTCCTATTAATAATTCCCTCCTCACTTCACTTTAAAATGATTTATTTATTTATTCCCTCATTTCAATTTGATTGAACTTTTAGCTAAACAGATAGCCAACCAAACTAAGTCAATTACCTCCCTCAGTCTTCGTGGAGCACAGGTGCGGCTGTGTAGCTGCCTTCTGGCTGGGGGCGTCAGAGGAAAGGCCACCTTGACGTTATCTCGCTGTCTTCATCATTCTTCCTTCTTCTCTGCTGGCTTGTGCTGTAGAAACTGCCAAAGTAGACCAGCAGGACTCGAGCTTGGAGTTGGGCTGGTGCGTGGTAAAGCAGAGGGACTGGAGTCCCTGTGGATTGTGTAGAGGAGCGCTGCCACACCAGCGCTGCTCAGATGGAGGAGACGCACACTCTGTCCTTGACTAGCTCACCATTCCTCACCTTCACACTCTGATTTAGAAATTATCTAACATTATGCACATGAACTAATGTCACTGGTACACAGAGGGGCAGTAGCCAGAGATGCCAAGAGCAAGACAAAGAATGAGTCAAGAAAATGCCTCCTTTGTGCTGCTCCTACCTGATATGGAACACTAAGAAACAATGCAAATAATATACATGATGTTCAGGAAATGTGTTGTACGATGACATAAAACTGAGAGTGTGAGGTTGCTGTAGGTTTTGCAAAAATAGAAATTTCTTTCCTTTTCTTTCTTTTCTTTTCTTTCTTTCCTTCCTTCCTCCCTCCCTCCTTTCTTTCTTTCTATCTCTCTTTCTTTCTTTCTTTCCTTTTTTGAGACGGAGTCTCACTTTGTCACCCTGCATAGAGTGCCATGGTGTCATAACTCACAGAAACCTCCAACTCTTGGGCTTAAGCAATTCTCTTGCCCCAGCCTCCCAAGTAGCTGGGACTCCAAGATCCCACCATAACACCTGGCTATTTTTAGAGACTGGGTATCACTCTTGCTCAGGCTGGTCTCTAACCTGTGAGCTCAGGCAATCCACGTGCCTCAGCCTCCCAGAGTGGTAGGATTACAGGTGTGAGCCACTGCATCCTCCCTAAAAATAGAAATTTCATTTAAGCTTGAACTACTATTGGTTAAGGAAAAAAATCACCTTGATTTAACCTGCTTAACAAGACTAATGGCTATGGAGATATGTGTGTGTATTTAAATTAAAAAGTCAAGAAGCCCAGGTGCCTATCGACCCACAGATGGATTAATAAATTGAGGTGTATGCATACCATGCAATATTATGCAGCCTTAAAGAAAGATGGAGACTTTACCTCTTTCATGTTTACATGGATGGAGCTGGAACACATTCTTCTAAGCAAAGTATCTCAAGAATGGAAGAAAATGTATCCAACGTACTCAGCCTTACTATGAAGCTAATTTATAGCTTTCACATGAAGGCTATAACCCAATTAGCACAAGAATATGGGGGAAGGGGAAAGGTATGGGAGCGGGGGTGGGTGGAGAGAGGGTAAATGGTGGGATCACACTTACGATGCATCTTAGAAGGGTACAGGTGAAACCCACTAAATGCAGAATACAAATGTTTTTGTACAATAAATGAGAAAATCCCATGAAGTTTATAAAAAAAAGAAAATGAAAGGCAACCCAAATAAATTAGGAGTATAAACTTATTCATGAATAAAAAGATTCAATTTGTCGAGATATCATCTTTTTCCAAATTGATTTATACACTAAATGTTATCCTGATAGAAATCCCAGTAAAGCGTTTGGATAATTACTAAACTTTTATTTATAAAATTTATTTGGAAATATGTACACCTAAGAGTAGCTAACATAATCTTGAAGAAGGACCACAAATTTGGAAGACGCAAACCACCAGGTACCAAGACCTGTTCATTCTAAAGCTTCACAGCTGCAAACTGAAACAACACAAAGTCCATCAAGCTGCCACATATCTGAGTTTTGCACTTCTCTCATCTTGTGTTGGTAGAGGATTGAAATCATACTGTGGATTTGGGAATTTTAAGGGTACTGAGGTACTGTGTCAGAGAAACAAGTTTACCTGGGGGATCAGGTAGTTTCTAAACTTAGTATCACGGGTCACCGCATGAGGGAGGCTGGTGGGAATGAGGTCAATGTATCTCTGGACCTCGTGCACCATGGCATCCGTGTAGGGCATGTGGCTCCTGTCCTGCATGCAGGGGCTCCGGTGTCTGCCAACCACGTGGTTGATTTCTTCCTGGACTTTAGCTGATAAGACACAAGTAAGAGGTGATAGAAAAGGAGAAAAATGGACATTTGTCATAGGAATCAGGGTTATGCTTATGAAAGTACCACATAGTCATTATAAAATTAAATTATAGAGTGAATTACCTATAGATAGAGACTTGTTATAATACAAATCATATAATTGTACTATAGGCTAGCCCTCAAGATAAATCTTTACATATGTATGCATACTAACATATTTAATAAGTACTACAAACAGAAATGATGACATATTTGATATATAAAGTAAGAATTATTCCCACAGTCTCAAGTAGATGTTTCAAACTGACAGTAATATTTTCCTAATTATTGGGAGCATCGGACTATCAATCACTTCTTGGTTGGCAGTTTCTGGTACTCCATTCTTCCTACTTTAAAGACAGTAATTCTCATTTATAATTAGTTATTGTCATTTCAGTGTGATCTTGACACATAAAAAAGCATCTATTGCATGTCTAGAATTCATTAAAGGTAAATTTCTATAGTAAAATTATACATAAAAGATAAAATTATTGACCCACAACTCAGAAAAATATTCTTGTTTTGCCAAACACCCATTTTATGGAACAGACTTCTGGAATAATAAACTTCTTTTAGGTACATCTTTTGCCTAAATGGAGATGCCTTTCTTATGAATCTAACTTTTTAGAATACTTTCCAGACTGGAAATTATCCTGGGTAGCCTCATTAAATTTCTAAGTTTTCCACATATGATTCAGTAAGGAAAGTTTCAATTTTCCCTACTTTAATATCAGAACATGGAATTTTCATATTGAGGAAAGTTATCTCAAAAGTATACCTATTGTTCAAAGTTTCTTTTTCATAATAAAGTCAACATGCAATTCTAGGCCAATAAAGGTTTCCCCTATCTGGTATAAATTACCACTCAGGAAATCCAGGCACGGCACCAAGACTCTATAGCTTTTCCAACTACAATTGTGTCTTCACTTCCCTCAGTCATCCTCTCCTATTTTGCCAAGATGTCCCATTTAAATGACATCATTAAATGTTTACATTAAATGCAAACATTACAGCTGGTGGCACAGAATTTTAAATAGTGTAACATTTCTAAGAGAAACAGGATGGAAGATATCAGCAATCCTCCTAATATTACTTTTAAATTCACATTGCTAAAATGTGACTTTTGGTCTTCTGGATATATACTTAGTAGAGGAATTATAAGAACGAATAGCAGGTCTATTTTTAGATCTCTAAGTGTTCTCCAAACATCTTTCCAAAATGAATGTATTAGTTTGCATTCCCACCAGCAATGTAGAAGTGTTCCCTTTTCTCCACATCCACCCCAACCTCTCTGCTTTGGGAGTTTTGTGATGTGGGATAATCTTACTGGAGTTAGATGATATCTCAAAGTAGTTTTGATTTGCATTTATCTGATGATTAAGGATGATGAGCATTTTTTCATGTGTCAGTAGGCTGTGCATCTGTCTTCTTCAGAGAAGTTTCTCTTCAAGTCCCTTGCCCACCCTGAGATGGGATCACTTGTTCTTTTGTTGCTAATACGTTTGAGTTCTCTGTGGATTCTGGTTATTAAACCTTTGTCGGAGGCATAACCTGCAAATATTTTCTCCCATTCTGAGGGCTGTTTGCTTGCTTTACTTACTGTGTTTTTGGCTGTGCAGAAGCTTTTTAGTTTGATAGGTTCCAGTAGTGTATTTTTGATACTGTTTCAATTGCCTAGGGAGTCCTCCACATAAAATATTTGCCCAGGCCAATTTCTTCAAGAGTTTTCCCTGTACTTTTTTCTAGTATTTTTATAGTTTCATGTCTTAAGTTTAAATCTTTTATCCAGTGAAAGTCTGTCTTAGTTACTGGTGAAAGGTGTGGGTCCAGTTTCAGTCTTCTACACATCACCAGCCAGTTTGCCCAGCACCATTTGTTAAATAGGGAGTCTTTTCCCCGCTGAATGTTTTTAATTGGCTTGTCAAAGATCAAATAATGTTAAATAGCTGGCTTCATCTCTTGGTTCTCTATTCTGTTCCATACATCTACCTCTCTGTTTTTGTCCCAGTACCATGCTGTTTTGATCACTATCAATTTATAGTACAGTCTGAGGTCTGGTAGTATGATTCCTCCTGCTTTCTTTTTATTTCTGAGTAATGTCTTGGCTATTCGAGGTTTTTTCTGAGTCCATATAAAATGAGGTATTATTTTTTCTAGATCTTTAAAGTATGACAATGGTGATTTAATAGGGATTGCATTAAAATTGTACGTTGCTTTGGGTAGTATGGACATTTTGACAATAATGATTCTTCCCAGCCATGAGCATAGCATGGTTTTCCATTTGTTAACATCTTCAGCTATTGCTTTTCTTAGAGTTTCATAGTTTTCTTTATAGAGAGCTTTCATGTCCTTTGTTAGGTAAACTCCCAAATTTTTTCATCTTCTTTGGCACTACTGAGAATAGAATAGAGTCCTTGACTGTTTTTTCAGCTTGGCTATTGTTGGTGTATATATAAAGGCTACAGATTTATGAGTGTTGATTTTGTAACCTGAGACACTGATGTATTCCTTGATCACTTCTAAGAGTTTTGTAGTAGAATCCTTGGGGTTTTCTAGATAAACAATCATATCATCTGTGAAGAGTGAAAATTTGATCTCTTCTGATCCTATATGGTTACCTTGATCACCTTTTCTTCCCTAATTGCAATGTATATATCCAGAAGACCAAAAGTCTCATTATAACAAAGATATTTGTACCAGAAAGTTTATTATAGCCCAATTCATAATTGCTAAGTCATGGAAGAAGCCCAAGTGCCCATCAACCCACGAATGGATTAATAGATTGTGGTATATGTACACCATGGAATATTATGCAGCCTTAAAGAAAGATGGAGACTTTACCTCTTTATTGTTTACATGGATGGAGCTGGAACATATTCTTCTTAGCAAAGTATCTCAAAAATGGAAGAAAAACTATCCAATGTACTGAGCCCTGCTATGAAACTAATTTATAGTTTTCATATGATGACTATAACCCAATTATAGTACAAGAAGGGCAAAGGGGAGAGGGAATGGAGGGGAGAGGGATGAATGGGTAGAGGGAGGATAATTGCTGGGACCACACCTACGGAGCATCTTAGAAGGGTACAGGTGAAACTTACTGAATGCAGAATATAAAGGTCTTAACACAATAACTAAGAAAATGCCATGAATGCTATGTTAACCAGTTTGATGAAAATATTTCAGATTGTATATGAAACCAGCACATTGTACCCCATGATTGAATTAACGTACAGAGC
>CAUYON010019732.1:0-58173 GCA_963573935.1 Arctocebus calabarensis | reverse complement strand
GGGCTCTCTGAGACTTGCCTGCAGGCACTGGCGGGTTTTCCAGCCCTGGAGGCTGAGACTCTAGCAGGGCTCTCGACCCCCTGTTAGCAACTGAGGGGACGGGAGGAGGGTCAGGAAGGCTCACGTTGGGCCTGCACGCGCCCAGCTAGAGGGGCAGGGTCGGGTTCTAATCCCTGCTGGAGCCCCCTTCAGCCTCCCTGTGGCCCCATGCCGGCTTCTCCCTCCATCAGCTGGAATGAGAGTGGTGGGGAAAGGACGGTGCTGCCCTGGCTGTCAGAGGGCCTCCAAGAAAAGCTGTGTCCTGTGTTGTACTCAAGAGTTCATGCTGGAGAAGGATCACTTGGAACCTAAAGCTAAAGACTGACATGGGAGTAAATTGCACCAGCTGTTTGATCCCCAAGTGTCCCAGCAAACACTCATCTCACGTGTGTGGCAGTGAACACAGCTGGGGCATGTTCAGTGCCACACACTAATGTGCGCTGTACACACACACATTGTGTGCTGTCCCCTCCGTGCTCCTGTACTAAGGGAGGCTGCCCCAGGCAATCACCTTAGCAACGCGGGAGTGGACAGCCATCCCAGCTTCCCTCTGCGTCCCATCTAACCAGGCAGGTCCCGCAGCAACTTCACCGAGACCCAAGGCAGCGAGTCACACACATGTGTGATATGTATGTGTGACTGTGTGTCTTCATGAGAAGATGGACGTCAGAGTGTGTGTATCTGTGAGCATATTTGAAGATGTGTGCGTGTGTCTGAGAATGTGAACCGGTGTCTGTGGCTGTGACAGGGTGCGTACGAAGGGTGACAGCACCGCTGGGAGTCGGTGGGCATCTCTAAGTGTTTACACGGCAGAGTGTGTGTCCTGGATGGGTCTGGGTGTAACGGGTATGGGGACTGAGAGTCTGGGTGTTTTTCTCTGGGGACTGAGCAGGTGCAGGAGGAAGGGGCTACAGGCAGAGCCTCTGCTGCCCGTCCCCAGGAAGGCACGCGCACTCGGGCTTCTCCCCGTCTCCGCGTGCAAGTCTTGCTGAAACTTCGCACTGCTCCTGAGACCTGGGAAACGGACGCAGCAACCTTCAGAGTGAGACATGAGAGCCCTGCTCGGGCCAGAGTTCCCCTTGTTTATTCCCATCCAGGCAGCTCCCCCTTCCCCACACAGGCCGGCGGACCCACAGAAGGGGAGCTCGGCTCAGGGACTGTGCTGCCCTCTCCCCTTTCGTCACTTTCAACCTGTCCTTTCGGTCCCTTCACACTTCCGAGGCACACGATGCTGATCACTTCAGGTTAACATCTTCAAAAAGAAATAATCTGGGAGCGTCCGTTTGTTAAATCTGTAAATCTGTTAGATTCTGCCTCCATAACCCCATTAAAGCAACACAGGCAACAAAGCCAGCACAAAAGCACCACTGAGGGATTTTTAATTTGCTGTTTCTGTTTTTCCCTAAAGAAATCCTCCGTAACTGGGCACTGAGAGCTTGTGTGAAGCTCTGCCCAGGGCGCTGGGCTGCACCACGCTGTCCTCCTGGGAGGGACATCCCTCCTGCCCCGGGGAAGGGCTTCCTGTCACACTTCACAGGGCAGCTGGGAGCAGGGGGGAGAGGGGCCAGCACAGCCATCTCTTCCTGCCAAATCTCTCTGGAGAAAGGAATGGAGACAGCTTGCTTCCCTCCAAACAGCTGCTCTTCCTGGAGGACTTCTCAGAGAAGGAGAGAAGGCATGCCCTCGGGAGGGCAGCCGTGCAGTGCAGAAGACAGCCGGCTGGATGTCCCAGAGCTGAGAACTCAGGCAGAAGTCAAGGCTTAAAGCTTCATCTTTACACTTTCAGCTGATTCAATATGATTCAAGTTCTTTAAATATTGACATCCGACACAGAAAGATTTCTTTTTTTCTTGAGACAGAGTCTCAAGCTGTCGCCCTGGGTAGAATGCCGTGGCGTCACAGCTCACAACAAACTCAGACTATTGGGATTAAGCGATTCTCTTGCCTCAGCCTCCCAAGTAGCTGGGACTACAGGTGACTGCCACAACACCCAGCTGTTGTTGTTGTTGTTGTTGCAGTTGTCATTGTTCTTTCAGCAGGCCTGGGCTGGGTTCAAACCCGCCAGCCTTGGTGTATGTAGCCAGCGCCCTACCCGCTGAGATACAGGTACCACCCAAACACAGACTATTTCTTAATATTTTGAGAAAACTCTCCTAACCCTGAACACTGAGGACATATGTCCGTGTTAGAAAGCTTGTTGGCCAAGGATTTTTGAGACCAAATGAAGAATTGTCTGTGGTAGTGTGAGGACAAGGGTGAGTTCCTGTGGCTGCCCAGCCACAGCTCCAGGCAAGCAGGGACGGAGACACGCCATCCCTTCCCTGGCCTCTGTCTCTGGTCTGTTCTGCAGCTCTCACTGCTACTGTCCTGTTGGGAGGTGACCTCCACTGACATGGAGCTGTCAGAGCAAAGGCAGAACATGCTGTGATCCTAGTTTCTAGAACCCAGGCTGTCACCTTGCTGTGACATTACCTGGTCAAAACTGCTTTTCACTTTCTCAAAATGTAAATAATACTAATATCATGTGATAAGATGTTGAAATGATTAAGCAAATTGAAAGAATTGCCTATGACTTGATTCTTAAAGAGTTTTCATTTATGTAATATCCTCAGTTTTAAGACTAAACACAGAGGTAAAGACAAAATTCCCAGTAATACTGGGAAACGCATTTTACTGTCATTTCTAACATTTTAACCCACCAAGGTATGTGCATGTCCAAAAATAACAGCACCTACAGCAGAGACTCTGGCACTGAGCTTTTCTTACTGACTTGAAGACCCAGAGTCTTTAAAACCTCTTCATTGAAGAATGTGTTTGTGTGGTTGGTGATGACATCTCTGAGGTTAATGACAATGGGAAATTATCATGGTCATCTGTAAAGGGCCTCTCTTAATCATCTTTCTAGTTTTCTTCAGCTTCACCTCAGACATTCCGTACTGTTTTGTTTTGTTTGTGAGACAGAGTCTCACTCTTTGGCTCTCGGTAGAGTACTGTGACATTTGCAGCAACCTCAAACTCCTGGGCTCAGGTGATCTTTTTGCATTAGCTCCCTGTGTAGCTGGGGACTATAGGCATGCACCATGACACCCAGCTAATCTTTCTATTTTTAGTAGAGATGAGTCTCTCTCTTGCTCAGACTGACCTCAAACTCCTGAGCTCAAACAAATCCACCTGCCTCGGCCTTCCAGACTGCTGGGATTATAGGCATGAGCCACCACACCAAGCCCAACATGCTGTACTGTTAAGCATTTACTGGAAAGCATTGAGAAGGAAAGATGACCCAACTAAGATTCCATATTGTAACTAAAGTGTTCCTCATGATTAGGGCGAGTAGATTCAGATTATCACATTC
The DNA here is from genome assembly GCA_963573935.1 of Arctocebus calabarensis. Classification (NCBI taxonomy): domain Eukaryota; kingdom Metazoa; phylum Chordata; class Mammalia; order Primates; family Lorisidae; genus Arctocebus; species Arctocebus calabarensis. Next base: position 54,782 of record CAUYON010019732.1, on the reverse strand, counting down.
CTTTATTCCTTTATAATGCTCATGTGGTATCCAGTGAGAAAAACATCTACTTCAATGGAGCTGAGAATAAACAGCTTCCCTTAACCTGGTCATGATTCATTATTCACTGAAAAGAGCCAGGTTGCTGGCTCTTCATAAATGTCAAAATCAATAATTAATGTTATCTATAGAAAGGAAAATCCATTTTTTCTATAAGTAGCATGAATTGACCAAAAATGGGACTCATAAAACATAAGTGGAGTGAAGTGCTTTTAGCAAAGCACTTGGAAGTTCACAAAGATTTTGATCCCAGAAAATATCAAGATTTTTAGCACAGGGGCCAGAAAAGAAAACAAAGAAATGAAAAATTCAGTTGAGATGTGTCAACTTGAACATCTGTTGATAGTTAATGCTGAATTATTTTTTATTTCTTTATTTTTTTAATTTATTTTAGAGACAGAGTCTCACTTTATTGCCCTTGGTAGAGTAATGTGGCATCACAGCTCACAGCAACCTCCAACTCCTGGGCTTAGGCGATTCTCTTGCCTCATCCTCCCAAGTAGCTGGGACTACAGGCGCCTGCCACAAAGCCTAGCTATGAATTATTTTTTTAAATTCATTGAGAAGGACATGTGACCATTTATTTTGAATGCTCTGTCCCTTAACCTATGCCTGTGTGTCTTTCTATATGTGTACGTATTATAAATAAAGGAACATTTTCTGTGTATTTATAAATAGTACATGCGGTGTATACGCAAATGTCTGAAAGAATTGTCACTAAATATTTCTGTGTACCAAACATTGATATTTCTGGTGCTTTCTTTCTTCAGTGGGCTGCTCCAGAATGCAAGTGTCTTCACAGACTGGGCGTGTGTTTACTGTCAACACCACTGGGGAGGAGTGCCGAACATTTTCACTGGGGAGAAAAGGTAACTGTTCAATATGCGCACAGCAAACCTGCCTTTTTCTCCTACAATCTTCCTGTATAGTATAAAGGACTAACCTGCCTTTTTCTCCTACAATCTTCCTGCACAGTACCATGGACGACCTTAGGATTTTTTTTTAATGGAATGCTATATCTCTTACCCCCAGACACTAACTTCATTTTAAGTTAATGAGGAAAAACTGAACTTATTATCGTTTCCATTTTATTTCCTTATAGAGAGCCACTTTATTTATTAAGGGCACAAATCATTCATAGTGTTTGGCTAGAATCAAATCTCAATCCTTGACTGCAGATGATTCTTGCAAACTGAAGCGAAGACTAAGAAGCACATTCTGATACACCCCCCATGAGACAGACGGTTCAATACCAGGGTAGGGTGCGAAGCTCTAACCCTGCAGAAATCTTTATTCCCAGTCAATGAGGAAAGAGTGAGAAAATACCCCACACTCTTGCCCTTCACTGGCAGGATTTGGCTTTTCTCAGCCCGTAGAGAAAATACTTTTGAAAAATAAAAAGTTTACAAGCCTGAGGAATTTTAATAGGTTAAATTATTTTTCAAAGTTAACACTGCAGAGAGGAGAGTTTTCATCATAGTTCTAGTTCCCAGACAAAGCACCAAAATCCAGGCCATGATACTACTGATGCTGATTTGATAGGCTTATTTTTTTTCATTTTTTTTCCTTTTTCACTTTTTTCAAAATAAAGTGCTGATTTTTGTACTGACTTGTTGCAAAAACTTTCTAATGTAGGAAACATCCAGAATAAAATAAATTGAATTGAACTTTTTCTAAGGTACTGCTTATTGAAGTCAAAAACTTCTTCCAAAAGAAAATTTTAGCACTGAAGTTTACACAGGAAGAAATCACAAACTGAAAAGGACAGAGAGGAAATATTAAATATGAGAAAGTCTTCTCTGACCAAACATTGTACATGGATGTCTTGATTTTATATCACTGCTAATATCAATTGTAGAGGGCCTTTAATATTTTGAGAGGAAGTCAAGAGATTCGGACAGGCCGGTGGCTCATGCCTGTAATCCCAGCACTGTGGGAGGCCGAGGCAGGTGGATTGCTTGATCTCAGGAGTTTGAGACCAGCTTGAGCAAGAGTGAAACCCCATCTCTACCCAAAATAGCAAAACTAGGCAGGCATGGTGGCTGGTGCCTGTAGTTCCAGCTACTCAGGAGGCTGAGGCAAGAGGATAGCTTGAGCCCAAGAGTTTGAGGTTGCTATGAGCCATGATGCCATGGCACTCTTACTGTGGGTAAAAGAGTGAGAGACGGTCTCAAAAAAAAAAAACCGAAGTGGAAGCCTTTGCCCTCGGTTTTGGCACCTGGTCTAGCATTAGAGACTCAGCCCCATTGTCCCTGGGAACAGCAGATGCTCCTGGAGGTTCACCCAGGGCCTGATATCAGGTAAGTGGCCATGGTCACAGGTAAGTAATAGCAGGTGTCTGATACCAGCATCACTGCAGGAATGAGGACACCAACCAACATGTGCATGGCACAGAGTCCCCCACCGCACCGTGGAAGGCAGTAGGGTGATGGGGAAAACTGTGGTTGGTCTCAGAAGGGCTACCCTACATCGGTCCCAGGGCCCAGCATCAATCCTGAGGTAAATGGGCTGATGCCCAGTAGAGCCTTACCGTCCCTCCTGATGAAAGACCCACTGGGCAGACCTTCAAGAACAAGTAGATGCCCCAGAGGGAGCAGAGAGCAGGTGAAGCTAAACACACCCAGCCCCTTCCGAGTAGTCCTAATGAGGCCCCAGTGAGGGAAGGGGGCGGATGATGGGAATCACACTAGGGGGCTCCCTTTCTGGGGTGAGAGATTTGGGTGAGCCCAAGGCAGTTCTCCCTAACACACCAGCTTTAGGGTTACATGCCCTGACCTCCGCTCTCTCCTGACTTATGGCCAGGTAACTGGACACTAATTCCCTGGAGATCCCCTTGTCTCATAAAGTGGGAACACAGTTCAATATGAAAAATACCTTGCGGATGTTTAATAAATGAGAACCACTAATATAGAGATTGTTGCTTTGAACCCAATACATATTCAATCAATCATGTTTAATTGATAGTTGTTTACATATAAACATCTGTCTGCCTGCAGTTACCACTCCCCTCCCCTTGTTTGCATGCGACACCTTCAACCAAGTGCATGCCAGTGAAACTAGTCTATAACCAGGTTTCATCTCTCAGAAAAACCCTCTTGTGGATTTGACCACCTTCCTATGCCCCAAATGCCCCAAAATGCTCACCGTGTCAGCTTCTGGGAGGCAGCTGTGGTGCAGCACCTCTCACTCTGAATAGTCTTCAGCCCTGGTCTGCTTCCTCCAATCTCAACTCCAGCTAATCCTCAGCAATTCTGCTAAAATGGAAATGTGGTGTCTCTGCCTCAAACTCCAGGTCCTGCTTTACTCTGTCACTGTATCAAACACAGTCGCCTCCTGGAATCCTGGTCGGCAGCCATCCTTGTCTGCAGGGGGTCCGTCTCCGCAGGGGACTCTGCCTCGGGGCCCTGCCACCCTCCCCTGTACCCCATCCTCTTCTTCTGGCCTAATACACTTTTACTAGCTTTTTACCTAAATGGGTATTATTAGTCCCCAGATTAGAGGAACTTTTTCAGGAACGTTTCCTTGACCTCCTGGAGCTAGAATAAGCACTTATATGCAAGCCATGGTTACATATATGACACTATGTGATTCCTTAATTTGTCACATCCTCCACGTAGACTGGCTGTCCCACAGGAGTACAGAGGGGCCATTTCATGAGCATTCTCACCACCGGGCAGAGAGAGGACAGACGCACATTGTGGCCTGAACCCTCATTTCTCCAATTCATTCAGCAATGACTGAATGAGGGAATGGGGTGCCCGGCCATGACTTGCCTTCAGTGACTCATCACTGCTCTCATTGGGCACAAGGATTCTGATCATTGCTTTTTTCATCCTGCAGATCGTTTATTATAACCCTTTTCATTCTCCTAGTCTAATTAGTAGCTCTCACTCCTGTGTGTGGAATGTGCAGGGTAAGACTCAAAGTCAGGGTCACTGTTGGGACACAATAGGGCAATCAGTGGACTTCTCAGTGTAACGATTAAAAGGCGTAGAACACACTTGGCGAGCTCCTTTAAGAATTGTTTCTTTTGTAATTTCTCCCTGTCTAAAAATCATAATTATCCCTCTCTTTTTGGTTTGACTAATGTCAGCTAAGCTTTTCACATAGCTATCCTCAGCGCTCAGCTCTCTCTGGCCGCTAAGAGCAGGGGCAGTGCCCTGGAGATGCCTGTCTTCTGGGAGGCCAACCAGGGCCCGGTAGCGGTGACCTAGACAGCTGGACAAGCAGGAGGACGCTGCTTCCCATGAGGCTGTCCACCTCGGGGGTCCTGTTATCTTCTCTCCACTAAACTGCGGAGGACAAGGAAAGCAAGAAAGTGCTCCAAGAAGAGGGCCCCAGGCGGGAGGAGGCGGAGGACAGGAGCTATCATCCAGACAGGTGCTCTGTCCTTCTTGTCCCGTTCAGAACCGAGTTTGTCATCTTCTCCAGGCGCAGACCAGTTTACCAGGCCCAGGGTCCCCGCCCGGGGCTTTTGGCCCACATTGAAAACACTATGCGAAATGTGCGTTTGCCGGACTTGCCCTCTCTGACCCCTGTGGGTCCGTGCACAGCTGGAGAAGCTGACCGAGATGCTGGCCACGCCCTCCACGCCCACGTCCCCACCTGAGCGAGCGCCCCGCTGCCCCGCCCGCCGTGCCTTACCTGGCAGCCGCACGCTCTCCGCGTGTCATGGCTTCTCCCTTTCCGGGGCCTCCTCCCTTCAGCATGAAAACACACCCCACCTTTAAAGTAATTATTTCCTCAACTGTGCTTCCACATAGAGAACATTTCCCTCTCTTCCTTTCTACCACATTTCCGAAGTTATCTGTAACCTCTGTATCTACTTCCTTCCCTTCTGTTCATTGACCAAGCTACAAATTTTGTTATTTCCCATCTGTCTCCTTAAACCACCTCGGCTAAGGCCTGTCAACTTATGACCTATTAATTAGTACCTTCCTTCGGAATTTATTTTCCATTCAGGAGACACTTCTTAATGTAGTTATTATTAGATTATTACTAAATTACTAGATTGTCTCTCCAGAAGAGGTCAGGGGAGATGGTGGATGGGAAGTCACAGGACTGGTGACCTGGCCTCTGCCTCCCAGGAGGGACAGCCACCTGCCGAGCCCAGAGGAAAGAAAATAATCAGCACAGCCTCTTGCAGGGAGGGGACGTGGTCGGTGAGAACAGCTTCAGGCCTTCACAGGCTCCCTTCACTGAGGCATAGAGATTTTAAAAATATTTATTATCTTCTTCTGTGTTTATTCTGACTGCAATTCATTTTTATTCATCTTCTGCTTGACTTGTGTTTTAAAAACCAGCTTGATGTTCCAGCAGCCAATCCCAAAAGCCCTGTGTCCTCACAGCTATTGGGACCTGGGCCCATGTGTTTGTATTAATTTGCAATTATCATCCAGGAAAGAAATGTGTATGCCGCCAGAAATATCAGAATATCCCTATAGCAAGACCTGTTTTAAAATTCATTGCATCATGGTTTTTTTTTCCAATTCACTGAATATTTCCCAAAGCAGAAATAAATTTAAATGTGATTATTTCTTAGAATTATCTGTACACAACCAACACATCCTACTTCATTTAATATAAAATGGACTGCAATTTAAGCTGTAAAGCACATCTTTATGAAATTCTATGGCAAGAAGCAAACTTTAAAGAATCATAGATTATGAGTGATGTCATGAGGGTCACCCCAGAATATGGGAGATGCTGGAGAGCTAAAAAAAAAAAACCCACAATTTGCAGCTCTGAACATAGAAATCGATTTTAGTAAAAGAAAAGTGGAGGGTAGACAGAGAGAGAAATACATTTCTAAATCAATTTTTATTTCTCTGCTTTCTCAGTTCACATGTATTCAATCTGTTAAATACAACATTCATAGGTCACAACTTCATTAAAGGAATAAAAATATAGTGGTGAAATGTGTGCTTAGGTTTACAAAACTGGATTAATGACTAGACTTTGAACAAGCCAATTCCGAGAGACCTTATCTTAACTTTAAACTTGGTGCTTCCAACAAAACCAAAGCACAAAATGAAAGTGAAATCTGGGCCAATGGGAAACATCTAACCGCTGGAATTAGAAAGTGATCAGAGAACAACCTTGGCCTTCAAATGAGAATCCGTGATGAGGACAGTGCAAAAGAGAGAGGGAAACCGGGGTACCAGGCAGGATCAGGAAGACGCCCCTGGCCATCTCTCCCCAGCAGGAGGTGGTGCAGGTCCCTCCACACAAGACACCAAACCACAGACTTGAAGTCTCCCCTGAAAGAAGCTCTACTACAAACTGCAAAATAGATTTAGCTTTGATAGAATAAGAATCAAGGTAAGTAAGTGCACATTTGAAAAATAATTTAAAGTCATATTTTCCGTGGGCATTAGGCTGGATAATTTTTCAGGCTTCCTGGGTCTCTCATGCCACCCAATTTTATGATGATTCTGTCTAACTGCAATTTCAAAGAGAGATAAAAACAACCGGATATTTAATGGGAAAAAAGGTATAGACATGATATCCTAGAATAGGAGTTGACAATTTTTGTAAAGGTTCGACTCGTCGATATTTCTATCTTGGCAGATGAGTCAGTTTCTGGGGCAGGTACACGGCTCCCCCACTGGAGCCTGGGTGCGGCCGCAGACAGTCCCTAAGCAGACAGGTGGCTGTGCTGCAGTGACACTTCCTCGACATAACAGGTGGTGGGCCGGATCTGGGTGCAGACTGTAGTTGTTCTGTGATATAAATCCATGTTCTGAACTGCATGTAACAATCAGCAGCATACAACGCACATAGTTCTTTGGAAGCTGCTCTGACCCACCTGCCTGTGTGGATGTGTCCTCAGTGGAAGCCCAAGGCCCATGTGAGGATGGGTGACGATTGCCCTCACGCTGCTCAGTGCTGTGCGGAGCCACAGTCAGAACAACGTGCTCTCCTCCTGGCCCTCCCTCACGGAGACACAGCCTCCCTGGGAGCACTCCATGACACAAACGACGATGGGCAAGACAGCGAGACAGCTTGGTCACCTGAAAAGGGTGAGTGAAGACAGGAGCTGGCAACTCAGAGATCTTTTACTCGAATTCGAGTTTCTAACAAATTGTCGCCTGAAATGAGAGTCTCGTTGTATGTAGGACAGTGAGTTGAAATTTCAGGGAAGCAAATTTTCTGTCAACATAAGGAAGAACTTTACAACAATTGCAGCTGCCTCATAACATAATTGGCTGCCTTAGGAGGTTTGCCTGTCACTCAAAGTGTTGAGTAAAGACCAAGTTCGTGCTCATAAATTAAACTAACTAGACGAACTGGTGTTTTTCTCTAGACTTTTAAATCAAGACAACATGGTCATTCATTTTAAATGTCTTTCTAAATAAGATGAGAAACGTAAGTTTTGTGATGCTTTACTACATGAGTCATTATAATCAAAAGCCTTTAAATAAAGACGTGTTCTTTAATAAAAAGCTATTAGCATGATTCAATTATCGAGGGTGATGACAAAACAAAGCGTAACATCTGCCCGCCACCAAATTAAAAGCACCATGTACTCCTCAGCAGGGCGTCCACTGAACAGTTAGTTATCCTTCACCGATAAAGCCTAATTGGAGGATAAGAGAGGGAAATTTAAAAATGTAACAAAAGAGCAGATAACAAACAATTCAGATGATTCTTGAGTTTCCAAGCCTTAGGTTCATGATACATCTGTCATCACAGACATTTTATATAAAAAAGTATTTCTGAATGCAGACATTTTTCAGTTTGGGGGATTTCTGTATATCTTAGAGCTTAGCCAATGTTTAAAAAATTAAATTCAAGCAACAAAGACATGGGGATCAGGGTTAGAGTGGATAATGAGAAGTGCTTGGGGGGTACAAGGAGCACCACTTCTGTGACGGATACGGGAGGGTACTGATACCTGGTCCAGCGTATCACTGTAGCCAAACTGCAATCATGCCCTGTGAATATAATCAATGACAAAAGCAAACTCTGCCTACTAAAACTCTAAAACAAAAAACCAGAAAAAAAACACAAAAACAAAGTCAAAATCGGGGTAGTGATGTGAAGCTTTCTGGAGCAACAGAAACATCAGCCATTTTTATACCAAAGAAAAAAGAAAGATTATCTGTCTGTTGCAGAAAATAGTGCCCAAACCCCACGTGTTGGAGATAAGCCGTGTACCTTTCAGGCTCTGACACGCCACATTCTGGGTAACCTTTTGCATCAGCCCAGGGCTGCTCTGACAGAGCACCATAAATGGGGTGGCTTACTCCAGAGAAACTTATTTCCTCGTGATTCAGTGAACTTGAAAGGTCCAGATCAAGGTCCTGGCAGTGCCGGCTTCGTCTGAGGGCTGTGAGGACGGCTCTGACGCAGGCCTCGCTCCTTGGCCTCGGGGCGGCCGTCTTCTCCCTGCGTCTCTTCACGTGTTTCCCCTTCACGCATGCTGATCTCTGTGTCCACGACTTCTCCTTTGATAAGCACCCAAGTCATGTTTGATTAGGACCCAGCTGAATAATCTCATTTGGTTCCCTATGTAAAGACCCCATCTCCAAACAAGCTCACATTCTCAGCTGCTGGAGCTCCAGACACCATGAAATCATAACACCCTCCATGGAGCATGAAAGTCGTAATTCACCTCTAAAGGTTTTTATCAACAAAATAGACTCTTTAGCTTTTGCTCAGGCAGCTCATTTTTACCCTCTGCATGGCACATAATTAGACTGGACGATTCAGGGCAGTTTCCTGATGCATGAAGAACCTTTTCATCATATGTGTTCCCTGGCATTTGTGATCAGTCCACCATAAAAATAACACATAAATCTTCCAATAATTTCAAAGACCTTATGATATCAAGTCTGCCTTTGACCGAACAGGAAAGATATGTTCTCCATGCACTGTAACTATAGAGTTCCGGTTAATGTGCCTTAAAAATCAGTGTATAAAATCCTGACTCGGTACAGTCTGCAGAGCACCTTGGACTGAGAGCTCAGAAATAACATGGCTTGGTATTTCTGAGCTTTACGTGAACCACAGCCACCCAGCAGGACACAATCAGGTCCTCAAACTGAGCACCTCTGAATGTGACCTGATTTGGGAAAAGAGTCTTTGCAGATATCAAATTACAGTTAAAATAAGGGCATGTTGCTTAAAGCGTGCACCAATTAATTACTGGTGACTTTCTAGGACAAGAACATTTGCACAGAGAAACTTAAGAGAGGATGATACTACAAGACACGAAGATGGGTAGGCAAGGGGAGAACTCAGGCAGTGGCAGGCAGACCCCAGGAGATGTATCCACAAGCCAAGGACCGCCAAGAATTGGGGTGACTGCCAGAGCTAGGAAGGTGCAGACAAGACCAGTCCCCCATGGAGGGAGGCTCTGCACACCTTGATTTTGGATGCTGAGCATCTAGAATGTTGGGAGAATGAATTGCTGTTGTGTTGAGCTGTCTTTTTTGTGATAATTGGCTATGTCAGCCCCAGAAAACTCATTCAGCCACTAAGATGTCATACATTTAAAATATTACAAGTCCCTCTTCTATGTTAACAGATATGATTCTTTTCTTCAGAAATTCTTAATTTAGTTGGAGCAATAATGCTTTTTAAAAGCATAGCCTCAGCGCTTTTAAAAAGATGCATATCACGGAGCTCCACTCTCTTTCCTCTGAGCTTCATTACTAAGAGTGAAGAAATTGAAGCATCTTCAATCCACTCATTGCCTCCCCCACAGGTCTGAGATTTAGGATTTGGGGTGTACATATGCAGGGAAGTGGGATAGGCAAGAGGAGGAGTTCATAAATTAGACTAGCAGATCAGACATCGTCTCCAACTAACTCTCTCTGCTTCTAGAATTTCCAAGGAAAGCTCAGTTTTCTGACAGTAGATGTTTCCTTTTCCACAGAAGAGCACAGACACAAGAAAACCAAGGAATGGAATTATCAGAGTGGTAGTTATGCTCATGGCTGTCTGTGTGCTCCCCACAACATCTGCCCTTGCTTACTCTGTTAGGGACCCCTTCCCACCTGCATGTGGGTCTGTGGCAGAACCTGGCAGCACCGGTGTCCTCTCTTAGCAAGAGGAGGAGAATGGCTGCAAGAGTAGGTACAAGTGGTGAGAATTGACCGCCAAGATGCATCTGGGCCTTGCCTTGGATTGCCATATGGAACAGTAATAGGAATAGGCAGGCAAGTTGTCTCTTCCCCAAAAGGTTAAAAGGTCTGGGCCACTACTTGCCCTGTGTCCTCCACATGGAGCAAGTCCATCTGCAAAAGGAAGCACTACAAAGACCACCAGGAGGGAGAGGCAGACCCTACTGACTCCAATTCCCCGGACCCAGCCACGCCATCGTCCAACCCACCTTCACACTTCTCAGTCACACAGGTCAACACAGTTTGTCTTTTCAGTATGGCTCACAAATGTGTTTGTCTGGAACAGAGCACAACCCACTGGCCTTTACCTGTCACACCTCCTTCCACAGAAAGAACCTTATTCTTACAAAAATACAATATTCCAAACTCTGGGGGAAAAAAATGACACCTATATTGATTTTTTTTCTTTTAAAATACAACTTTAATGGCTATATGGAAGTCCACAATATGAAAATATTATCTATTTAACAAAGTTTGGATTATTTTGGTTTTTATTTCAAATGAATATGAGGATGAAAATATTTAGGTTACGCTGTTTTCAATTCTAAGGTAAAATTCAAGTTGCAGTAAGACCTCTACCCAGGGGGTGTGCTGTAACCCCTCACATTGTGCACAATAGGTGAGAACCCACCAATTGCCCTCTTTCCTCCCAACAATTTTCCTTATCAATCTATAATAAAAATATATAAATATATAGATATTCTAGTAACACAAGGTTGATTTACCATTGAAATGTCAATTGGTATAATTTGTTAAAAAGACTAATTAATGCACTAATAGAAAAAACTTATCTGAATAATTGAAGAATAGACATATGATAAAGTTTAACACCTATGTATGATTTTTAAACATCAGTAAAATAAGAATATCATTAGACTTCCTCAACCTAATACAATGCATGTACAACAAACTTACATTGAGCATTATGGTGAAACACTGCTTTTCTCCTAAGGCTAGGATCAAAAACAAGGATATCTGTTCTCTCTGAATTTATTAAGCATCACACTGGAGGCCTAATCATTGCACTAAGTCAAGAGAGGAGAACAAATGCATGCAAATTAGAAAGTGCAGGCGGGAGCCTTGAAGGAAGTCCCTCCCCATGTCCTCTGACTTCTGGGATTCAAGCCATCATGCCATCTCCACTCCTCGAGTGTGGGCTGGACTTACCAGTCTGATTCTAACTAACAGAATGCAGCAGTGGTGAAAGGATGTCGCTCCAGGCGTGAATTTCTACAAGGACGGTGACCCCTATCAGGCGTCTATGATTATACCACGTAGTCACCCAGGAGGTCTATGCAGAACACCTATGGCAAAAAATCAAGGTGTCCTGGACACAACACAAGCTTTGAAGCAGATCCTCTGAGCCCTGCCACCAGCCAAGTGAGTGAACTTGAAGCAGATTTCCTCACCTCAGCCTCACCTGCATATGAGACCACAGCCCCAGTCAATAGCCTGAAAGCAACCTCACAACAGCCAAAGGCATCCAGCTTAGCCACATCCCAACCCCTGGCACACAGGAAGTCTGAGATCACAAGTATGTGTCATTTGAAGCCAAATTATGTCATTTTATTTCAGGTAATCTGTTATGCAACAACAAATAAATTAAACATATAGGAAGAAATACACCTGTCCTCATTTGCAGAGGATATGACCTCTAGTGAAAGAAATTAAGGACTCTATGAAAGGAATTCTAAAATTAATAATGAGTTCCTCAAGGTAACAGTATGTAATAATACATTTCTATGTACTGACAACAAAACAAAGTTTTAAAAAAATCAAAATTAAACAAAAAACAAACAGAGGTAAATGAAATATCCTATGTGTAGAATCTGTAAGCTGAAAACTACAAAATACTGCAAGAAAATTTTTTAAAAATCTGTATAAACTGAGAAATATACCCTGTTCAAAAGAATTAATAGCATTATGATGTCAATTCTCTCCAAATTTCCCAAACTCAATAAACTTCCTGTCAAAAGATGAGCAGGCTTTTTTGTAAAACTTGACAAGTTGATTCTAAAATTTATACGAGAAATGACAAAAAAATTGGCAAAGTGTTTTGAAAAAATGAAGCCCTAGATGGAATATTTATTTCAATATTCCAATGATAAAATTCAATGATAAAATGGTATATGAAAGTTTTGTTTTGCTTTGGTCTGTTAGGATTACCTTGTCTTGTTTTCTTTGTTTTGATTGACTTTAGATTATTTTATGACGGAAACTGCAGGCAGAAAATATGGCTAGAATGACTTATGTTTTGAGAATCTACTGTAATTTTATAGTTGTAATTATTCTGTGAAAACAAACTTTAAAAGTGTGTATGTTGGATATTTGTTACTTTGTATAATGCTATCATTCGAGCCATGACTAGCACATTTCGGTAGCAAACTGTGTAAAAGCAAGAAAATATTTCAAAATTGGGAATGTTTTAGAAAAAAGAAAGCTAACAATTGTTCTTATTGGCAAATCTAACCATGGGCCTCTTTTTTTAGCGTAGCTTCCCTCTTCCACGATGTTTGCATGCTGAAGACTCCCCCACCCCTCTATGTCTCCAGTAAGGGCCCCTGGCAAGGGCCCCTCTCCCAACGCTCTGAGGAGGGCTGTGTGTTCGTGATTTTAATCTTCTCTGTGTCCTTTCACCACGTTTATTTAATCGATTTTTATTTATGTGATATGAAAGCATGATCTGAATAATGATAATTTTTAAAAGCATTGTTAGTGTTATGTGCTGCTACTGCAGAGGAAAGCGCTGATACTCAGCTTTCCTTTCCATCTTAGGAAATGGAATTTGGCACCCTCTATATACCCTCTGAAGATGCACAACGTCCTTTATTTGCTTCTGTAACCCTGAATTGGCCCAATTGGTGACACTTCACCACCTCCCTTCTGGAAAATGAGACTTCTAAGCCTCTGGACCAGTGCGACTCCGTTGCTAAGCTCCTGGCTGGACGATCTTGCATCGGGTTACTGAGACTTTCTCAGTTTAGCTGCTTCCTTCCTTCCCCCTCGCTGGCTCCCTTTTCGGGGGGGGGCGGTGCAGTCCTGTCCCTCTGTGGTACCCGGCGTCCTGGTTACGCCTCATGTCGGCAGTGGGAGAGAAGTCCAGTGGAGAGCTCCCGCCTGCCTCACGATGGTCCTCAGAGCGCCTGGCCCCCAGAGGTGGCGGGACCCCAGGCATCATGACCCTGCTCCTGCCCTCACAGGCCAGAGGCCCCGAGGCCCACTTCATCCCTTCTTGTCCCGGTGTCCTCTTTCCCCAGTTGCCGCTACAAAAGAATCGGTATCTGTGGGGTCAAATATCATCACTATAAGCAGCCATGAAACTGGACCAAGTAAAGTTTTTTATTTCAGTACAGTTCCTCATGCAGTTTCCCGCATTCTGCAAACCACGGCCTGCTGCCTTCCCCTCCCACCTTCAGCTGTTGCCCGTTGTCGCCTGTGGGCTCCTGGCCCTTGCACTTTGCTGTGAGCCTCTCAGTGTGCACAGAAGTGGCCACCTGGGCTGGTGGACTAAGAGACTGTTGCTGATTTTGAACAAATCACCATACCCGAGGATAGCTGTGCATTCCCCTTCTTCTGAGAATGCTGGAGAAGCATGCCGGGAGCTGCTGGGTTCTGAGTAGAGATAAACCAGGCTCTTGTCTCTTCTCTGTAGGCAATCACACTCTTGTTACAGGTGGGGCCTTGATCCCAGAGGATGGGGAGTAATATTAAGTGGGTCAACAACAACAAAAAAGAATTTAGAGGCTGAATGCATCATCCTTTTCAAGAACTCACTGTCTGAATCTTATCAAAGAAGAGTGGTGTCTTTCATCACTTGGGAAAACAGCACAAATCATGAAGAATCCAAGCAGCAGGGCAGCAGGGGTGAGCTATAAACACCCCAACACTCTTTCCTGCAGCATTGCAAAAAGCAGCTGAGAAAGGCTGGGCTTCCCAGCCCTGCAGACCATCTGTTATTCTACCAACATCTCTCTCACCAGCAAGATCAGCTTTATAATTTGCAGGATTCAGGGAAAAATGAAATGTGAGGCCTCTTATTTAAAAAAAAGCTATTACAAAATTCAAGGTAGTGACAGCAGAGTATAAAGCAAGTGTGAAGCACCCTGTACACACCTGCCATGTCCCCAGGAAGGTGGCCCTGCACATCAGGCAGCATAAGAGGAGCACACAAAAGCAAAGCAAAGCTTTCTGCTGCCCCATCTATTGTTCACCTGCCCATTCGTTATAGGCACTCGCTAGCATTCAACCAATTGTTCCACTGTTTTTATCTGGGTGTTTGGCCATTGTATATCATCAAATACATTTTATGTCCATGAAAAGTGACCAATGATGCTCATCTTATAATACCACAAACTTTCCAAGGTGTCTACTATGGTCTGAATGTTTTTTTCTCCCTAAAATCCATGTACTGAAATCCTAACCACCCCCCAAGGTGATAGGTGGGGACTTTGGGAGGTGATTAGGTCATAAGGGCAGAGCCCTCATGAATGAGATCAGTGCCCTTTCAAAAGAGGCACAAGGGAGCTCAGACAGTGTCTTCATTAATCAAGGATTCTCCCCCAGTTGGCAATTTCTTTGCAGTGGAATTATTGTTTTAGTTTATAGGCCATAAGGAGATCTCTGGAACTCTAAAACTGTTATCTGGAGAGCATCCCTGCTTGTCCAAACCCGCCTTCTTTGTACTTTTTGAGCTCAATGATTACAGGGCACGGGCGAGTCCTGCACTTTTGCAAGTCCTCTCCAGATACACAGTCCACTGAAGAGGTGAGGATGGATGACAGCCTCACCCAGGACATCAAGCCCCAGTGCACCGGGAGAAGGTAAGCCCGTCTACTTACACTGGATCTTGGTCAGAGAGAAATTCCTGTCTTACAGCAACGTTCCTCAGATGCTTCCTCCCGGGACTCAGGGCAGAGGGGAGAGAAATGGGACCACTGAGACAGAGGGGTTATAAGGGTCAAAGTCAAACTGAGATATTTATGTTAAAAATTATTTTAAACATCCACATGAGGGTGCTGTGCAAACTCTAGCTTGTCATTTCTTGGCTCCTCACTCTTGCTTTTTCATTGCTATTCAGTCTTCCATTCCGGCTCCATTTTTCTTTTTGAGAATGTCAAAATTCTCTAAGAAATTTATCTTGAGTGAGATGGGATAAGTGAATTTTATATATATGCACATTTTAAGAAAGAAAAACACTGTGTTAAATTTGTAATACTAAAGTCACATTTGACTTCTGCCATTATAAGGGGTGCTCAATGTACTTGTATTCATCTTCCATTATTGATATATATAGAATATTACAATTTTAATATAGTTTATTTTTACTTTCTTAAAATGTGTTTACATTTTTGGCACCCTCTGTATATATTCATTTTCATATTAGTAACTGTATTTTCACACTAACTAAACTCTTATGGGGGAATGATCTGAACTTAGTGGATAATTATCAACATTCTTGCCTCATAATCTATTGGATGGAGCAGATCCCAACTGAGAAGAAATGGGGTGAATGCAGGATCTGATTTATAGTCAAGACGTGTAGCCCCGGGAAGTATTCATTTGTCCAATATTTATTGAACATGTACTTCTGAAATTTGCATTTAATGTAAAGTTTTCATTTAAAGAAGTGACACTTAGGATAAGAAAAAAATAAGCCAATTTAGGTAAGAATGAATGCTCATCTGTTCAAACAAAAAAAGAACTATTTATGAAAAATAAAAAGTGAAAGTATTTGATGGACACTGCAACAATGCAATGGGCTTGTTCATTTCTTTCAATCTCTACCTTCCTGCGATTTCAGCAATTGTCATAGAACACGGTAGATGAGCTCGGGTCATCACTCACCCTTCTGTCAATAGGTATAATAACAGCTGCTTGAAAGTCACTCATAGGAAATTGTGAGGATTAGTGAGAGAAGGTCCCCCAGCATGGTGCTTCTCAGAAAAAGAGGGTATCAAATCAGAAAGTCTTATTGTCTTGTATCCTTAAACCAAAAATATACTGAAATAAAGCATTTTCTCCCTGAATGAACAGAAAGTTCTGTTTATGTGGACAGAAGGTCCTGATTTTTAATGTACTTCGACTCTGAATAACTTTTGTGTTTGAGAAGAAGCATTTCTTTTATATTTTCCTTCCTTAGCTTCTCATTATCTTTTTCTGGTAACTTGGAAGTAAGCATTATTGAAGTTTATAAATAATGCCAAAAAATCTAGAAATTATGCAGGACATTAATTATATTTTATATCTAAAATTGATATATCTTCTTTAGTTTGCTTTAAGGTTGAAAAGTCAAAGCCTGAAGTCACTCAGCCACGCTTTCCATGTCATGAAGTGCTGTCCATTATGTAACGTCCACTGTATCTCTTTGCACAAATAATTTTTTGTCTTGTTTGTTTCATGTATGGATTGTTCGAGTTATATAATTGAACATTTTTTTCATAAGTTTTGAACCTAATTGTAATATATTTCAGTGATGAAAGAATTTTAGAAAATCTGTGTGTTTCATAGCTTTTTTGCTAACACACACAAAAAATTGACATGAATTAGGTCTGTAAAATTTTGGCAACAGAATCTCACATTAACATACCAAGGACATACTAAACTAACTATTCATAGTAAAATGTGCTTTTGATGTTTGTTGATTTGCTTAATGCAATTCCATTCCATTAGTCGTGCCGTCTATCCTCGGATAAGCACCCTCTTCCCCACCTACTCTCAGTAAATGTTAGCAAAGTGGTTTGGTCATTAACAAGTGTACAGTTAAAAATAATCTATCCAGTTCAAATACCTCCTATTATTCCAGATACAGTGCTTAAATTTAACAAGGCACAAGCTTACATAAGAAGTTGAGGAGGAGGGGAGGGGAGGGGGGAGGATGGGAAGAGGGAGGGCAATTGGTAGGATCAGACCTATGGTGCATCTTAGCAGGGTACTGGTGAAACTTATTAAATGTAGAATATCAATGTCTTCATATAGTAATTAAGAAAATGCCATGAAGGTTATGTTTAATAGTATGATCAAAATATTTCTGATTGTATATGAAGTCAGCACATTGTGCCCATGATTGCACCAATGTACACAATTATGATTTAATAAAATTATTAAAAAAAAGAAGATGAGGAGGTATTTGAAACACAGTTAAGAATAGAACTTAAAAACATGAACAAAATTTTCAAAAGCTTGAAAATCAACTACCTTCATGAAAATGATTCATAAACTGAGATGTGAGATATTTCAGAAGTGTATCAAGAAAAAACTGTAAGATACCCTTTTATAGCAATGTCAATAGCTGATTAAGAAATAGACGGTAAGCCGGAAAGACTTTGAGCAGTCAGTTTATTCACAGGTGTGTATTCCATAGAGCCACCTTCATTACAGGGGTGCAAATGAACAATTGTCTTTTTTTTTCATATACAAACCAGATCTTTTTATTAGACTTGAAAATGAACTGTGGTATATACTGCTTCATATAATAATCATAAAATTGCTTCCTTTATTTTATAAAAATCCTATTTTGTAACATTCCTTTTCATATTTATTACATGAAAAGTAATCTAGAGTCTACTTTTAAAAATATATTCACTTAGGCCCAGGAGTGTGAGGTTGCTGTGAGCTGTGATGACATGGCACTCTGACAGCTTGAGACTCTGTCTCAAATAAAAAAAAAAAAAAAAGAACAACTATTTCTTTGAAAAAATAAATTAAATAAATAAAAATATATTAGGAAATTTAACTAAATAGTGTATTTCACAAACTTTTTTACACCTTTTCTATTTTTTTATTGTTCATTTTTTGCTTATTAAATCATAGCTGTGTACATTAATGCAATCATGCGGTACAATGTGTTGGTATTATATGCAATTTGAAATATTATCATCGACCTGGTTAACATAACCTTCATGGCATTTTCTTAGTTATTGTGTTCAGACATTTATACTCTACATTTAGTAAGTTTCACCTGTACCCTTCCAAGATGCACCATGGGTGTGGTCCCACCAATTACTCTCCCTCCACCTATCCTCCCCCCTCCCATCCCCTCCTTTCCCCCTTTTTCCCTATTCTTGAGCTGTAATTGGGTTATAGGCTTCATATGAAAGCTATAAATTAGTTTCATAGTAGGGGTGAGTACACTGGATACTTTTTCTTCCATTCTTGAGATACTTTGCTAAGAAGAATATTTTCCAGCTCCATCCATATAAACATGAAAGAGGTAAGGTCTCCATCTTTCTTTAAGGCTGCATAGTATTCCATGGTGTACATATACCACAATTTATTAATCCATTCATGGTTCAATGAGCACTTAGGCTGTTACCATGACTTAGCAATTGTTAATTGGGCTGCAATAAACATTCTGGTACAAATATCTTTGTTATAATGTGATTTTTGGTCTTCTTAAAGACAAGTGCATTTCCCAGCAAATGTTAAGAGTAACCCCAGAGGAGAGGAAGCTCTGAATCTGGGGACTCCTCAACACTGGCTGCATGTTGGAATCACCTGGAGATTTTAAGGACACAATAGATGGAGTCCATCTGAGAGACAGTGAGGTCATAGTTCTAGAGGACACTGGGATGAAGTAACATTAAAAATCTCCCTGATGATTTCAATGCTCTATAAGAATTGAGATTTATATTTAGTTTATTTTATGTAAATTGTAGAGTCACAATCCATAGTCTACATATTTTCTTGTTCTAATGCCAAGACCCTCAGGAAACGGCTGTTTATAACTTGCACTTTGGCAGAGATCTTCTGTGCCCACATCCACTCTTCTTGCAGAGCTGAGTAACTCCCCAGACCCAGCTTCTTGACTTGCTGGGCTTAGTCACCTGCAGATGCTGTTCAAGTGCAGATTCCATTCCAGGAGCTCTGGGGTAGAGCCCACATCTCAGCATGTCTAACAAGCTCCCAGGGGATGCTGGGCTGATGATCCAGGAACTGTGAGTGGCCAGAAACTAGAATGCATTTGCGTAATGATCCTTCTTTCCAACACCATTAAAATTTCTTTTGAATACATTTGTATTTGTAGGAAGAGGAGAGAGAGTCGATAAACTGTCGATATATAAACATCCACACTAATTATGATAATGTGGATCTCAACATTTCTTACTGCTTATATGCAGTGTAAATATAACAGCTATTCTGATGACGTGCTGTCATTCTGGGAAGCAAATTAGCAGCACATCTTTCTTGTCTGGAGATTTTGACATAACCTGTTCCTTGTGTCCGTATGATGCTACCCTGTGCTGTGATAACTTATAAAACTCTCAGTCCACAGACTCACACATTCAAAGAACATACTTTTACCTTTGGGGGGGCAGAGGCAATTTTTAATTTTCTATAGCTCCATTTAGTGTAGACTCCAAATTACCAATAAGCCAGCCAGGTAAGAAACTAAGTGTTAGCTCTTTGCGGTGCAGCACTTACCATTAGGCTTTATCCCACAGCTCTGGGCCTATTTCATGTCAAAGTATCAGGGGGTACAGGAGAGGACAGCCATGTACCCCTTCACAAAACTGCAGCCATAACTCCAGGAGACACAGGTGAGGGGCAAGAGACTAACCTCCCAAGCAGTATGCTCTGTAGAATTGATTCACCACGCATGGTAAGAAACAGCCACCTCCGTAATTCATCCAGCCAATATTTTCTTTTTGGACAGATAATTCCCTATAAAATTAAAAGTACCATGGTGAATATCTTTTCTATACATCTCCAAGCAGTGGTCAATTAATTATTCTAGGTGAGAATGTGCATATGGCAAAGGTTTTGATGAGAGATATTGGGGTCCTCATAAAGTTCTATCGTTTCAAACTCTGTCAGCAATATAGAAGTGCTAATTCCAAGCTTCTGCCAATGCTTTTACCATTTTTTATAAATTTCTGTGATCTTTTAAGTTAAAAAAAACTCACCACTTAAATTTTTTCTCTTATTTCCTATTTGTATGGTTTGGCACATTTTTCAACAATATTTTTGTTATTTCATTTAATTTGGAACAGATGTTTCCGCTGTATGGAAGATTATTTGTGTTGATTTGTCTATTAATTTTCAATCTTTAACAACATAAGAGGTTTTTTTATATTTGGAAACGAGTTTAATCAATCATTTCTACTAATGCTTCAGCCACTGTTGTCTCCTTAGAAAAACTTCCATTGCTATATTACAATATAGGAAACTAAATCTTTCACAAATTTTTGTGCTTTAGTGTGTGCACTACACAGGGATTGAAAGGAAATGACCCAGGAAACTCACATAAAGCAGAACTAGCATGACAGAGTGTGGTCTGTCTGGAACTCAGAAGGCTCCCTGTAGCTACAGATGTGGCCATGGGGTAAGGGGTAGTGAGGACTCCGCAGCTCACAGTCAGGCACAGGAGACACCACTTGTGTGCAGGTTCATCTTGTGCAAATGCTGGTGGCTGACCCCAGCCCACCTGTAACCTCCTCTGACACCTGAGGGCCTCTGGTCCACAGCCAGGCAGATGCCACAGGCCACATCCCCTAGCTGGGACAGTTGGCGTCCATCTGCTGATCCCTTCCTGGCATTACTAGAAGTGGCTGCTTTGTGGAGCCCAAGATGTCTCTTAATCAATGTGAAAACAAATGCTGACATTTCTGGTTTGTCTGGACCTGGGCACCTCTCTCGCTCATGAAAGAGGATGAGTCGGGATAGACATAGAATAATTGAGGTCAGTGTGTCCCCCTCATGGTCTGGACAGTAGTTCTGCCCTATCTTTTTCTTCTCTTTTTCTTTCTTTTTCTCTTCTTTTCTTCTTTTTAAAAAATATATTCATGTCTAGGTGACATCATCATAGCATTTGATCAGTTTGAAAAATCTTGAAATTCTATGGTTGCATTTTAAACATCTGCCTTTTGAATGTGGTCACAGGGAGACAAGGATGCACACAGGGGCCTTCTGTGAGAGGACCCTTATCTGTTTAATTAGCTTTAGCCCTTGGTTTGTAAGGATCTAAATAACATTTAGGGGCAAAAAAAAAAATTGAAAACACTTCCTTGTCAATGAAGGGAGCTAACCAGCACTTTGTAGTGGGCAGAAACGCATATGAGAGAGCAGCACTAATTGGATGCTGCCCAGGAAGTCACACAGCTTGAAGTTTAGTTACCATGGAGATGCCTCCCACCTCTCTCACCTGTAGTACATTTGTGACAATTACAATGAACTGTTTTGCACTTTGTACTTTGGTCCTTGGAAAAGCACCACCACAGAGAACCAGTGTCCTTGAAATTACACAGAAAATCCACACTGGGGTAAAGTATTCCCATGCCTGGGCCCCACCTCCAGAGATTTGGGGTTATTTGTTTTGTGATTAGCCCAGGACATTAAAATACTTTTTAAATCTCTCCAGATGATGAAAAAAAGTCCAGACAGGGTTATGAATTCCTGATGAAATGTGTGGTAAGTACTGAATAGCAAATAATTGTTCCAAAGGCTTTTTGTATTTTTCTTTTTTCTCAATCATTCTCCAAACTTATTTTTAAAGTAAGGCAGGGGAATTATGCCTCTGGGAAAATAGAGAAGACACTTTTCTCAATTCCTCTGGCTAAATGCAACTAAGAATTGCAGGTAGTATACATAAGCAAACACAGGAAGGCTCCAAATCCAGGCCCACTCATGATCTTGGGCACCATGTTGAGATGCCTGGGTTTCCGTTTTCCCTCACAATATCCCAAGCTATAATAAAAAATACATCAATCCAGAAACAGAAATGGGCATAGACTAAACCATGCCCCCCAAAAGCCTGCACTCTCTAGCCAAAATACCAGGAAACTGGTAGCCCTGTAAGATCAAAAACATTTAGTTAGTAACCACTATACTGAAAACCCCACAATAATAAGTACAGCCCTCTACCACTCCTTCTAGACTGCCATTCTTGTCAGGCTGCAGTGAGGTGTTCATTACAGGGCAGGAGAATGTTAAATAAAGCTGATGGAAGAGTGGAGACTTTCATTCTTCCTGAACAGTAAGGACCCTTCCTATGGTGGGAGCAGAGACCACCAAAGAACCAGAGCTTCCACCCTACCTGGTGGCACCAGCATGCCTTCCACCTTCCACCTTCCCACTTAAGTACTCAAAGAAGGCTGAGTGGGAGAGTCAAGACATTCTCCACAAATCAACAGTGATGGAGTCAGCCCTAGAGTGTCATAAGAGCAGCGTGGATAGCAGTGAGGCACCCATCTTGCTTCCACCCAGCAGAGGCTGTGCAGGAAGACTGAACTCCATCCCTGCCCAGCATAGGCAGTCTCATAACAGAAGCTGAGTAGAAATCTTGCACCCTCAGCCCCACCAGACAACATTGAAGAGGTACCTTTTCTGTACTAGAGTGGTGTTAAATGATGTCCACTAAACTGAAATGTGAATAAGATCCAGAGTCTTATAACATACTACCTAGGCTCAGTGTCTGTGGCTCAACAGGCTAAGGCACCAGCCACGTACACCTGAACTGGAGGGTTTGAATCCAGCCTGGGCCCACCAAACACCAATGACAGCTGCAACCAAAAAAAAAAAAAAGAAAGAAAGAAAAGAAATGTCCGGGCGTTGTGGTGGGTGCCTGTGGTCCCAACTACTTGGGAGGCAGAGGCAAGAGACTCGCTTGAGCCCAAGAATTGGAGGTTGCTGTGAGCTATAATGCCACGGCACTCTATCCAGGGTGACAGCTTGAGGCTCTGTCTCAAAAAGATAAAAAATAAAAATAACATACTACCTAAATATTCAAATAACAATTGAAAATCATATTATTCCAAGATCTAGGAAGTCTTAAGCCAAAATGAGAAAAGAAAATCAACAGACATAAACACTGAGATGACATAGATTTTATCTGACAAGAATTGTAAAACAGGTGAGATAAAAATGTTTCAACAAGCAATGACTAACATGTTTGAAACAAATGAAAACATAGAAAGTCACAAGGACATAATTGAAAATATAAAGAAGAACCAAAGTAAATTTTAGAAATAAAATTTAAAGTAAACAACATTTTAAAAGGATGAGATCAATAGCATAGTGGAAAGGATAGAGGAGAGAGTCAGTGAGCACTAAACAATAGAAATCTCCCAGTTTGAATAGCAGAGAAAAAAATTAGACTAATAAAAAAAGATAAGCTAAGCCTCAAGCACAGGTGGAATTACTACTGAAGTGCTAACACTCATGCCATGAGAATTCAAGAAGGGGAGAGCAAAAAAGTATTTTTAAAATAATGGCCATATTTTCCCATAAAGATATACACCCACAGATTCAACTTAAGTGAATTCCCAAACAGAATAAACTTCCCAAAATGTACATCAAGATACATCATCATCAAACTTCTAAACATAAAAGAAAAAATTCTGAAAAATGGGTAGAGAGAAATTATTTATTTCTCAGAGAGGAAAACCTTCAAATGACTGTGATTTATTAATCAAAGACCATGACTTCCAGAAAGAAGTGACACATTTTTCAAATCAATAGAAAATAACTGTCAATCCAGAATTCTACATCAAGCAAAAATATTGTACCTTCGAAATGAAGAGGAAGTCAAGGTATTCTTAGATAAAGGAATTTATCACTAGATGACTTTTTATAAAATAATAGCTAAAATAATTAATTTTCAAAGAAATAATATCATTTTAAAAAAGAATCTTAGGATATCAATAAGTAAAAAAAGAATACATTAAAAAAACATGAGCAATGTAAAATATTCAGGTACTACATAAGAAAGCAAAAAATGAAAAACAGAATAAACAGAAAAGTCAAATAAAATGTCAAACTTAATCCATAACTGACTATTATATAACACATTAATATCTACATAAAATTGCATTACACTTAACTGCACCAATTCAAAGACAGAGAATGGGCAAAAGCATGGATAAAAAATATAACACAACTATAAGCTGTCTGCAAGAAATTCATTTTGAATATAAGGATACTAATAGGTTGAAAGTAAGACAATAGAAAAGCATTTATTATGAAAACAAAATAAAAAGAAATTAGGAGTTGATAGGTTAATATCATATAAAATAGACTTCAGAGCAAAAAACAGAAAGGACATTATGCAATGATAAAAGGGCCAATCTCTCAAGAAGATAGCAATCCTATGTGTATAAGCACCAAGAACAGACTGATAAAACATAGGAAGCAAGAAGTGATAGAATTAAAAGGAGAAATAGACAAATCTCAATTATAGTTAAAATCTTCAACCCTTCTCTCTCAACAATTGATAGAGCAACTAAATAGAAACATAAAATCAGCAGTCATAAAGGAGACTTAACATCAGCCACCAAAGAGATATAATCAACATTCATAGAACATTCTACCCCAAGATTGCAGAATGCACATCTTTATCAAATGCTCATGGAACATATGCTAAAACAGACCATATCCTAGGTCATCAATCAACC
This sequence comes from Arctocebus calabarensis, assembly GCA_963573935.1. Classification (NCBI taxonomy): domain Eukaryota; kingdom Metazoa; phylum Chordata; class Mammalia; order Primates; family Lorisidae; genus Arctocebus; species Arctocebus calabarensis. The sequence goes on along the minus strand of CAUYON010019732.1, from coordinate 30,226 downwards.
CTCCACAAATACAAAAGAATTAAAATTATATAACCATTGTTCTCTGACCAAAATAGATTCAAACTAAAAATCAACAACTGAAAGACAGAAAAATCTCCAAACACTAGAAAACTAAATAGCACACTTTGCTATAATTCATAGATCAAAAAAGAAGACTCAGAGGAAATTTAAAAATACATTGAACTGAATAAAAGTGAAAATATGACATATTGAAACTAGTGAGAAGCAATGTAAGTAGTACTGAGAGGGAAATCTATAGCAGTAAATCTTATATCAAAAAAGAATAAGCATTCTCAATAGTCTAAGTGCTTTTAAAAAAATACAGGGAAAAAAATTAAAATGAATCCAAAGCAAATGTTAAAATGAGAAATAATAAAGATAAAAGCAGAAATCAATGCAATGTCAAACAGAAAAGCAATAGAAAAATCAAAGAAATGAAAAAGCTTGGTTTTTTGAACAAGTTAATTTTAAAACCCTCTAGCAAAATTGACAATGAAAATAAGAGAGAAGGTACACATTTCCAATATCAAGGATGACACAGCAGAAATCACTTCAGACACCAGTGGGGTAATAGAGGAATAGTCTGAACCACTGCACTGCCTTAAAAAAAGTTTTTTTAAGCTCTTAGTTCATTTTGTGTTGCTGCAAAAGAATACCTGAGATTGGGTTAATTTATAAAGAAAAGAGGTTTATTTAGCTGAAAATTCTGTGGAGTTTATAAGAAACATGGCAGTGGCACCAGCTTGGCTTCCGGCGAGGGCCTCAGGTAGCTGTGGGCAGGGCAGAAGGTCTGTGGTGCAAAGAACACACAATGGGAGAGGAAGCAAGGGGGATAAAGGTACCAGGCTCCTTCCAACAACCAGCTCTAATGGAGCTAATTAAGGGAGAACTTACTAAACTATTAGCTGAGCCTCTCACCTATTCATGAGTCATCCAGCCCATGACCCAAACATGACCTACTGAGCCCAACCTCCAACACTGAGAATTAAATTTCAACAGGAGATTTTTGTGGGGACAACAAAAAATAGCATCCACTTGTATAAACTTAACAACTTAGAGGAAATGGTCCAATTCTTCAAAAGGAACAAACTACTGCAACCCAACAAATATGAGCTAGATAATTTGAATCATCTTAAAACTATTAAAGATATTAAATGTATAATTGTATACATTTATACAACTTCAACCCCCCAAAATTTCCAGGATCCAACAATTACACTGGAGAAGTTCACCAAATGTTTAAGGAATTGTTGCATGACCGGAGACACGAGGGGCTATAGCTTTAGCTCAGGTGTAGATCCACAATGCAATGTTAAGAAGCGCAAGAAACAGGCTACAAGCTCTTTTGTGGCAAATAGCCCATTAACTTTATTTCTCACTACCTTATATACTTTTGCAGTCATGTGCACACTTAAATCTGTGATTTTCAATATTCATTATTTGACTTTAAACTTAAGTGGCAGATACCCTGTCCTGGAAAACAGCACAATACTCTTCTACTTTTAGGTCTTAAAAAATCTACATAAAATAAGACAGAGACAGAGCTGTAGGAGAACTATTTCCTCATGTACTTAACAAGTTAACCTTAAATGGGTCTTTGACTTTGTTTCTTCACAGTGCTAAGCTCTTTAGGCATTTGACAAAATGTCTTTACATTTTGTCAACCTCTGGACCAAGCTTCCAGGCAAGAACCTAGGAGACAATGGCTGCAAAAACTTCAAAGTATCTGTTCCTGGATAACCAGAAAACAGTCTTTGTGTTTGCCTCAGGGTTGCCCAAACTATTGCTTTTTCTGTGAAGGCAAAAGCCAGTTTAACCCATGAGTGGCTTACTCAAATGAGAAGTACATGAGACATACATGTGGGGATTTCTAATCCCACAGGGTGGGATTGATTAAGTAACTAGACACTTGTTCTTTCCCACAGATGTGTAAAAATCTCTCTCTAAGAGAAAACCCAGGTAATGTTGCATGACCATAGATGCGAGGGGACAGCAACTTTTCCTCGGGTGCAAGTTCGCTTCTGTAATGTGAAAAGGTGCAAGAAACAGGGTACTGCTCAAGATTTGCATGTAGTAAAAATCATTTCTGGCCACCTTTTATATGCTAGTGGTCACGAACACACCTAATTAATGATCTAAAACATTTACCATTATCTAACTTCTTCTATTTAATTCTAAATGTAAGTGGCAGACATTAAGTCTGAACAACAACAAATGTTTTTCTGTTTTACATTCTCTCTAAAACATGCACCATCGATTTGTGTAAAAGATCTAAAAAAATCTAAAACTGCAAGGGAATTTATTCTTTTAAATTCTCTATGTGCCCATGAAGTTAACCTCCAATGGATTTTATGACTGTTTTTCTGCAGTGCTGAGAATTTTAGGCTATTAAGATGATGTGCATTTAACATTTGTCACCCTCTGGGCCATGGCACCAAGTGGGGGCTCTCAACTTCTGACCCTTTTGGGTTTGATGGTTGCATGACTTCAGAGTTTCTGTTTCTGAGTTTGTATCTCCAATAAACAGTCTCTGTGTATGCCTCAGGGCAGCCTAGCTCTCTTGCTCTTTCTGCATTAGCAAGAGTCATGTTAACTAATTTTTTCCCAGTCTTAATGGAGTACATACGTGGGTATTTTTACCCCACAAGGTAACATGTTCTCTCACCAAGAGAACTTTCATCAGGTAGGACCAGACTCTTGGATACCTGATTTTACAGTCCATGCTGCAAGAACACACCACTGGGCCATGTTAGGTCAAGTTCAATCTCTAGATGCTGAAAAAATAATGTGTGGTTTTCTTCTGCAGTCAAGCCTAGCCTTAGTATCAACTGTCCAATGGTGAACAATAGCCCCAGAAGAAGGTACCCTAAATTATGGTAAATAAGAGAGGACATTGTCTGAATTACCTAGGTGAAAGCTTTATTTCTCTCAGTGACAACCATCAATTGTGTAAATCCTGTCAGATAGATCCAGCTGTCCTTGATGTAGTAAATTCCCCAAATGTTCAGGGATTCCTGAGAGTGTTGCTGTCACCACCTAGTTTAAACCCATCAGCTACTTCTCCCATACATTCATTCATACATCTAGAAAACCCCAATAAATCCATTCTAAGAATTTCCTCTGACCCTTTTGTGACCAACAGAAAGCAACTCTATCCTTTGTGTCCCTTGGTTGAGACTGTGAGTAGTGAGAGGGGAAATGAGTGAGCATTCACTCCATTTTCTATGGCAGATTGAAAATAAGATTGATTTAAGGTAATATTCTGGTGATCCAGATAGGTATACAAAGGTTCTCAAAAAGTAAGGACAAAGCATTGACCTCTTGGAGAGATGCAATCCACATTCTAGAACAAACATTAAATGAGAAAAATGAAGACTTAGATGAAACTAGAAAGTGGGGTGATTTGTGGTGAATGTCCAATACAGAGAGCAGCATGTCCTCTGAGGAAAGAGACAGCTATTCCATGGGAAGGCAGACCATTCCCTTTGAGAAACCTGAATGGGACCCTGAGAAACAAGGTGACTGGTGGCATAAACATTTTCTAACATGTATCCTGGAAGGTTTATGTTGATCCAAAATAATTCCTATGAATTATTCTAACTTGTTTACTATTTACCAGGAGCAAAATAAAAGTCCCTTAGCCTTCCTTGAGAGGCTTAAGAAGGTGATGAGAGAATCACCTCAGTTGCCACAGAACACTTTAAAGGGACAAATTATTGTAAAACAAATTTATCATTGAGGCAGTCCCAGACATTCGAAGAACACTCCAGAAATTGGCTGTAGGCCAAGATCATAGCCAGGAAAACCTTCTTAAAATGACCACAGCTGTCTTTTATAATCAACATCAGGAGAAAGAGGAGAATAAAGAAAGAAGGAATAAAAAAAAATGACAGCTCTAGTAATGGCACTCCAACAAATGGGCACAATTCAGGGCATAGACGAGACAAGAGCAAGTGCTTCCAGTGTGGTCAGAGTGGCCACAGGAGAGATTGCCCCTGGCAGCACCATCTGCTAGGCAAGTCACTGGGCCCCTGTCCAGAATACAAGGGTGACCGCTGAAGGGTAGCCTGTTGCCAGAGGCGAAGGCCTCATGGGACAGTGACCCCATCAGCCCCTGAACTGGACTAAGGGTGCCTGGGGAAGTTTCTCATGGTTCACAGCTAGTGTCATCACCTCTCAGGAGCCCTGGGACTTTCTCACAGTGGAGGCCTGGGGGACAGAAGTTCTGCTGGGCACTGGAGCAACCTTTCCTGTCCTTCCCTCTAAACTTAGTCTTTATCCTTCAAATCTGTAACTATACAGGGTATGTCCCTATATGTCCCTGTTTATGCCACCAGGCACCAAATTCATTGGTCAACCTTAAGCTGCAGTTGGGGTGACTGGCTGTACTCTTACGTCTTCCTAATCATGCCTAAAAGTTCTGCTTCCCTTTTGGGAAGGACCATACTAACTGAAGTGGGAACAACCATTTATATGAATATGGGACAGGAACCTATACTTTGCCTTCCCTTATTACAGACAGAAGTTAATCCAGAAGTATGGGCTACAGGGGGACAAGTATAAAGAGCAGGATATGCTCAACTGATCCAAATTAAGTTAAAAAATTCCACCATCTATCCCAGTCAAAAATACCCTCTACAAGCAGAAGCTAAGAAGGGGCTAATACCCATAATATAGAATCTAAATTGCTGATACCTTGCAACAGTCCATTGTAACACTCTTATTCTAAGAGTGCCAAAGCCAAACAGAACTTAGAGACTAATAAAGATCTCCACATTATAAAGCAAGCAGTCATTCCTCTCCATCCTATAGTTCTCAATCTGTATACTTTATTATATCAAATCCCTGAAAGAGCTGCTTGTTTCACAGTTTTAGACTTAAAGAATACCTTTTCCTGCATTCTCCTTCATGAGAATTCCCAATACTTATTTGCTTTTGAAGACCCTCCTGACTCCAACCCCCAGCTTACATGGACTATGTTACCTCAGGGATTTAAGAACAGCCCTCAAATTTTTGGGCAAGCCTTAGCCCAAGACTTGAGTTGTTTCTCATATCCCATGGAAATGCTTACTCAGGATGTATATCACCTTCTTTTGGTAGCACCAGATGCAGAGGAATGCCAAAAATCTACCCAAGCTCTATTGAACTTTGTAGCTGATAGTGGGTACAAGTTTCCCAAGGCTAAAGCCCAATTGTGTGTACCTGAAGTGCACTATTTGGGTCTCCAAATTTCACAGGGAAAGAGAGCTTTGGGAAAAGAAAGACTAGAACCAATATTGGCTCACGCTAAACCTTGAACTCTCAGACAGATTCGAGGTTTCTTGGGAATTACAGGGTTTTGTGGAGTCTGGATTCCTGCATGTAGTGAAATAGCTAGATCACTCTATCACTCTATTCTTCAATTAAAAATGCTCAAAAATAGTGCCTGGTCACTCTAGAATGGGAACCAGAGGCAGATAAGGCATTCCAACAGTTGAAAAATGCCCTTTTACAAGCCCCTGATTTAAGCCTTCCTACAGGACAACAGTTTAATCTATAAGTTACAGAGGAGACTGTAACTTTCCTAGAGGTCTTGACACGTTACCAGGGTCCAATTTTGCAACCTGTATCTTATCTTAGTAAAGAAATTGACACTGTACCCAAGAGATGGACAAATTGTCTGTAACTTGTAGCAGCTGTAGCCCTCTTAAACCCAGAAGCAATTAAACTTACTTTGGGAAGAAACCTAATTACCCCCACTTGGGAGAGTCCCTTTCCTACTATCTTGTCTTCTTCTACAGCTGTTAAAGTTATGACAATAGATTACTGAATACTTCATTCACAAGCACAATCCTGTTACCCACCACTTTCTATAGAAGCAGACTGTGAAGAGAATCATCCACAGTCCACTTACACTTGTGAGCCTAAAGAAGATTTGAAGTTATTATTTGGAAGCCAGCAAGAGAGGATATCATCAGGCCACAAACAGTGAAAGGGGTTCCAATGCAAGACCTGACTCTGTTGTGGACCGCTGGATTACCCTTCATCTAGAGAAACCCTAAATGTCCCCTTCTATTGGTACAGGGTTCCCCCATTCAAGCCTCGACAAGGGACTCCAGTTTCCTGGGCCTGGGCAATTTCATGAAGGGAATACCCTAATATTTCACTCCAATTGATCGGGATTTTCCCTTACTGTGAACACTGAATCTACCTTCTCTGAGGAACCTCTAACTATCCCCCCACCCATATCGCCATTCATCTTCAGCAAGAAGCAGTTTGGAGTGGTCACTGCCCTTTTTCCCTAATGGCCATTAGAGCTTCTTTTTGGAGAGGGAAGATTGATACAGGACTCCCACACTGAGGACTGGACAGGGATTGCCCCATTCTCTAGGCTCAGGTGAGCTCAGAAATCAGACCACCATTTCCAGGCACAAATAGGATGCCTTTTCCAGGCCACACACCCTCTGTTCTCTAACAAGATCATGATAAAGCAGCCTGAGACTTTTTTTTGGTGGTTCTACCTTGAGTAGGAATCACACACTCCATTCCCTTCCCTGAGACAAAAAAAACGCAAGGACCTATTAAGTTTGCCCCAGGGCAGGGACTACATTCACCTTTGAAATGATATTTTCCTACCTATCAAATCTTAGCTAACATGCAATTCTCTAGACCAGTGGCTCTCAACTTTCCTAATGCCATGACCCTATAATATAGTTCCTCATATTGTGGTGACCCCCCCAACCACAAAATTATTTTCATTGCTAGTTCATAACTGTGATTTTGCTACTGTTATGAATTGTAATGTAAATATCTGATATGCAGGATGAATTTAGGTGACCCCTGTGAAATGGACATTTGACCCCCAAAGTATTCCCAACCCACAGGTTGAGAACTGCTGCTCTAGATAATATATACCCCTAGACAAAGGACTGGAGAGAGATTTTCCAACTTGAGCCTTCCCCTTTGTCAGAGGATCAGGTGCTTTTTTCATTGCTTCTGTATTCCTTTATGTGTAATAAAATACTATCTTACCACTAATCTATGGTCCGTGGGTTCATTCTCTGAATCCCAAGACCAAATACCTACTGAAGAAGAAATTGAAATATCAAGATGTCTCTCAGTGCAGGTGTCCATTACTCCTAGTGTTCAACTCCTTGAAGACCTGCCAAGGGGGTTCTCTCTCCACTCTGTTGAGGTGTTCATTCCGGGAGGCAAATTGTCATTCTTGAAGCACTCAGTGGTTCAAGGCACCTGGGATGGTGTCACCTCACCTGAGTCCCCAGAGTGTTGCCATCAACCACCAAATGAGTGTGAGCCTGTTTTCTCTTCAGGTGTTCTTGCTTTCTGGTCAAGGAACCAGAAATGTTTCAGGAAAATGAGGGCCAATGGAGAAAAAGAAACATCTGAAAACTCATGTATACATGGTTTATTTCAGCCAGCTGAACCACAGAAAACTAGAGTCAAAAAACTGCTGAGCTCCCTGACTAACTCTGTTGTATCTCTTTTACAGGGGTCCTTGTCCTTGGGTACCCTTATCATTGGTCAGCTTGAATTTCGCTGGAGAATGTGACCACAGACTTTTACAAAAGGTCAAATTTCTACACATATGAAAGCAAGTGGGCAGCACCTGTAGCTCAGTGGGTAGGGTGCCAGGACATACACAGAGGCTGGCAGTTCTAACCCAGCCCAGGCCAGCTAAACAACAATGACAATTGCAACAAAAAAGACTAACAGGGTGTTGTGGTGGGCACCTGCAGTCTCAGCTACTTGGGAGGCTGAGGCAAGAGAATCATTTAAGCCCAAGAGTTTGAGGTTGCAATGAGCTGTTAGTGTTGCAGGAAGGAGGGGCCCAACAGAGAGAAAGAGCACCCAAACACCACGTTTATAAGATGAAGGGCTTTAATCACCAGCCTGGAGCTTACAGCATAGAAGAATTCCAAATGACCACACTCGCTGAATGGCTTGGTCTTTCCCTTTTTATCAACAGTCAAAAAGTTCCACCCCACTAGTACCCTTTTATTGGCCAGTTTGAATCAAGTGAGAGATGCTATTCCAGCCCCTATAGAACTACAGGATTTCACAGAACTTGGAAATTTCCAAGTTCCTAGGAGTTAAGTTTACAAACTCCCAAGAGTTGAGTCACCATGAAGAGGACCTTGCAAGTGTATCCTTGTGGTCTCCTTGATAAGACCTGTTCTCCTACACCTCACCCTTCTTGGGTATCCTCTCTCATTCCCCCCTTTTGAAACTCTAATATATTTTAATTTGGGGTCTCAATATCAGCTTGTTTCTTTAGGTGCCTATATTTATTACTTTTTAGCACTGAGGTCTTAGGAACTGTGCCTCTTCTCGAGTTATCTACTCAGGCCATAACAGTACCATGGTGGTGGGCTAATATACATATGCGTTCTTTCTTTTCCCTGTGATATTTTCCCCTTTCCGTTTTCCCAAAGTCCAAAGTCCAATTAAGACAAGTCCCTCAAGCGGTTTCATCAGGCTTCAACCATGCATTGACCAGACAGCTCCCAACATGTGGCTGAAGCAAGGCATGTTGACTGTCTTAAAAGTTACCTTTACTTCCCAAGGAGCAATGAAGTCCTATTCAGCCAGTTGTGATGACTCCAGGTGAGGATTCCCTCCACCTTCACTGCTGTGTGTGTGGTCAGGATGATTGTGGTAAGTCCATTCTACCTTGGTTTCAGGGGCACCAGTTTCTGAATCTAGACCTAGACCTGGTCCGCTTGATCCTCCAGAAAGAAAAGATGTACAGACACAAAAGAGTAAACAGAACACAGTTAATTATCCCAGTGGAGATCTTCCTTGCTACTCTTTCTAGGATTTTTATCTATTCAGTTCAGTCTTTCTCAGTTCTTTTAGGAGTTCCTGCTAAATTGCAGAGGATTGACAGAGGCCACCAGTGGCAAGGCCTGCATCCAATTAAGCTTAGCTTCCTGGCAGAGCTTACCAATTTCTGTTCTTATGGTCCTGTACATGCACTTTACCCTGTCTAAGCTTTGAGGCTTATAAGTTATTCAAAACTTTAGCTTATTATTTGCACTAGTTCTGTTATGAAGGCTAGCCCATAGTCAAATTTAAACCAGAGTGGGAACCTAAACCATGGGATGATTTCTCTTGGCAATAATTTTATTACTTCAGGAGTCCTTTTTATTCGAGTGGGGAAAACTTTTACCTATTTCAAGTCTGATAGAACATCACCAGCAAGTACTTATTCCCTCTAAACCTAGGCATTTCAGTAAAGTCTACCTGGAAGTCCTCGAAGGGCGTTGCTACATATGACTGGATTCCTGGGGGTACCATCAGTCCTTGGTGTGCGTTGAACTGGCTGCAGGTGACACACTGTAGACTGACAGTTTTGGCCAGGTATGTCAGATGGGAGATGTACAAGTACCGGCCCAGCAACTTCATCAAATACTCCTGTCACCACGGTGGCTCCTAGAATCTGGGGGACTGCTACTTGTCTGTCTGGAATTTTTATCCATTCTCCCTCTGCTTCTTGGCTCCCCTCCGCTGGCAAACCATTCCTTCTCCTCTCAGGAATATACAGGGGTGAAGTCCAGAACCCATGGGATGAGGGGAGCCACTTCAGACATCTGGTATGGTTTGGATGCAGCCCTTTTTCCTCAGTACCATCCCTAGTGTTCCCTTTAGTGATGGTAGAAGCATCTCCTTGATGTCCATGACAGTGTATCACTGCCAACCTTTTGGGGTTTTACTATTGCCTCTGGTAACTAAAGTATCTCCTGCTGATAATGTCCCTTTCCCCATAATTTATTAGTCCCTTCTCCTTGTACAATGCCCCACATACTTGGAGAGTCAGAAAAGCATTTACATTTTTCCCTTTACTTAGTTCTAAGGCTCAAATCAAGGCAATTAACTCAGCCTTCTGAGCCAACGTTCCTTGGGGTAGGGGCTTAGCCTCTACAGTCTCTGTTAAGATAATCACTGTATACCCAGCCCACCACTCACCTTGTTCTGTCATGTAACTGCTTTAGCCTACATATAAGTCCCAGTTTGCAACTGTCCAAGGCTGGTCACACAAGTCAGATTTACTAGAATACACCTTATCCATAACTTCCATACAGTCATGCTCAGTCTCTCTTCCACTGACTGGAAGGAGCTGGCTGGGTTCAGGGTGTTCTCGCATTAGAGAGTCAAAAATGTTCCTTGTGTTCATTAATGTGATCACAGAGTGGGGTACTTTCATTCTGAGATTCTGCCCTAGAGTCAGTTTATCAGCTTCTTGCACCAGGAGAACAGTAGCAGCTAGAGCCTGCAAGCATGGTGGCCATCCTTTTGCCACTTCATCCAACTGCTTAGAGAGGTAAGCTACAGGCCTTGGTCAGGACCCAACCAGCAAGGCTATCTTATGTACAGACATCTTTCCACTGTCTGAGACGTACAGAGTAAAGGGCTTGACCAAGTCTGGTAGTCCCAAATCCAGTGCATTTATCAGCTTCATCTTTAGCTGGGAGAAGGCATGTTCCTGTTCTCCTCCCCATTCTAAGGGCTCTCCTTCCTCTCCTTTAGTTGCCTCATACCAGGGCTTAGCCAAGGGGGTAAAGTTGGGGATCCAAAGATGACAAAAGCCAACCACTCCTAAGAATTCTGAACCTGCTTTCACCTTGTGGGGGTAGGGAAGCGATTAATGACCTGCCTGCATTTCATACCTAAATACCTCTACCCCTGATGGATAGTAAATCCTAGATAACATACTTGCCTCTAGCAAATCTGGGCCTTTCATTTAGATACTATATAGCCACATACCTCTAGATGTCATAAAAGACAGTACATGCCTCGGATACAGCCCTCGTGTATAGGGTGCCCTTAAAGGAGGTCATCAACATATTGGAGCAGCACACATTCTAATTCCTCAGCTGGGAATTTCTGGAGGTCATGATCCAGCACTTTTCCAAAAATCGTAGATGTTTTTAACCCCTGTGGCAACCTGGTCCATGTGTACTAGATCGCAGTTTTCATGTCTGGTCTCTCCCACTGGAAAGCAAACAGCCTCTGGCTTCCCAGAGCCAGCCTTATACTGAAAAAGGCATTTTTTAAGTCCAGACAAGTGGGCCACTTGGCTTCTGTTGGCAGCAGGCTCAGTAGAGTATATGGATTAGGCACAGTAGGATGCAGTGTTATAGTTACACCATTTACTGGGAAATTCTCATTTTAGGTTTTAATTTTTCCTGAGGTATCTATATAGATATAGTAGATAACATTTAACACTGCACAGATTTTTCCAGTGTAGTGAACAGGCAACCTATGTTGAGTCTTAAGGCTTCAGAGTAAATTAACTACTGTATATAATTCTATACAGTTTTGCCAGTCTCTTAGTCCCATTTGACAGATTAGTTTAGTAAAACAATTATGTCTCATTTTATGAGTTAATAATACATACAAGGCTAGGATTTAATACAGGTGGGTCACAGCCTCTTTTCTCTTTGAACCATTTTTTCTCTCCAATTTCTTTCTTTACTAAAGACAAAGTATAGCAGAACTAACTTACGTGCCAAAATAAACTGTACCTGCAGTATACTAGGTCTAATTATTTGCATAAAGTGCAGTAAGAATAATTAATTGTTAGCCATCTAGGCTTTTCTTTCCTTTAAAATTGGCTTTGCTGGAACCTTTTATAAGGAATCTGAGGCTGGACTTTCTTGAAAGCCTTTGATGAGCCCAGGTTTCATATGTGCCATTAGAAACTTGTATGCATTGGGTAAATTCCTCTTCTCTTGAGGTCTCTAAGCACATTTAAATTCCTGGACCCATCAGCAAGTGACCTTCGTTACTACAGATCAGGAAATGTTACTGACTGGTATGTGGCCAGTGTTCCAAAGGCGCTTTTTTCATTGGCCTTATAAAGTCAACCAAAAGTCTGGATACCTCTGTAAGTGCTATTCCAGCCAAAGCCTTGGTAAAATAACCAGTGTCTTCATCATGTCCTATAGAACAAAACAGATTCTTATTGTACTTATGAAAATTACTGTATTGTCAGAAATTAGGAATACTTACCCATGGCTTTCAAATTCCAGAGAAATCAAGGAGAGAAAAAAAAATACATGTTTCAAATTCTGCTCATAAGTACATACATTGCTTGAAAATCTACAAGTAGCTCAAAAGACAGAAAATTATTTTCTTGACTTCTGGAAAACAGAACACAGAAAGAATCAACAATATTTCAAACAAAAAGCCATAAAAAACTAGCCCAGTTCCATGTAACTTATTTCTGTTCTGTTTGAAGTTAGTTTAGCAATACTCATAGATATGTTAACTTTCCAATGAAGGTTCTAAAAATCTGCTTTTAATCCAAAGGTTTTCAGCTTCCAAAGACATCAGGAATTTGAATTTGAGAGAATTCATCCATATCTCTTAATATTTCTTTTTTTTTCTTTTCTTTCTTTTTTAGAGACAGATTCTCACTTTGTCACCCTCAGTAGAGTGCCATGGCATCACAGCTCACAGCAACCTCCAGCTCTTGGGCCTAGGCAATTCTCTGGCCTCAGCCCCCCAAGTAGCCAGGACTATAGGCACCTGCCATGACGACCAGCTATTCCTTTGTTGCAGTTTGGCCGGGCCAGGTTTGAACCCACCACCCTCGATATATGGGGCTGGCACCCTACTCACTGAGCCACAGGTGCCACCAATTTCTTTTTCTTTTTAGGATAAACTTTGGATTCAGTAAGTTACACAAAAAATACTTTCTTTTTTAGATGAATTAAAATTATTACCAACAATATATGTTAGGAGAGACCAATGCTTTCTAATATTAGAATATATATATATCCATAACATATATGTATCCATGATACAAAATTAATGACCATTTCATATTTGACAAGGTTTCATATATATATATATATATATATTTTTTTTTTTTTCCCAGTTTTTGGCCAGGGCTGGGTTTGAATCCACCACCTCCAGTTTCCTATATATTTTTTAATAAATTAAATGTTAATTTGTTTGTATGTGACTTTTAGTGGTCTTAATATTTTAAGAAGACCAAATTGGAGTTGTGTTTTGTTTTAGTTTTTGTTGTTTTGCTAGCCTGGGCCAAGTTAGAACCCATCAGTCTGGAAACATGTGGCTGGCACTGCAACCATTGTGCTACAGGCATCAAGCCCCAAATTTAGAGTTTTGATTTTGGAAGGTTTTTCAAATATCAAAGGCCTAAAACATTGGTTTAAATAAGATTACAAGCCAAAAGATTTTAAAGGAAATACATAGTCAACTGGATCGCACGTAAATTCTTTCACAAATTCTCTTTTATGAGCTTCATTTAACCTTCGCAGACAATCTACAAACATTTTAAACTTTCTTTGACTTTGCCCTGCCTTTCACTTTCCTACACAACCATTCTGTTCCAGGACATAATTTATCACACAAGATCCTTTCTTTACACAATGCAATTCTCCTCTCTGTCTAATTTTTCTTACTCTCAAAAACTCACTTCCCACAAAACAGGATCTCAGTTTACCATGAAGTCACCCATTCATTCAGCCAAACTGATAAGTACAATGTTTAAAAGGCAAGAATCTTATTCTTTGACAAAGACTCAGTTTCCCCAACAATTTAAACAATAAAATTATTACATTTTATAAATAAGAGACATTTTATGATATATAACATTGATACAGGATTTTCCCACTCAGGGCTGGACAGGGAGCCCCCATTTTTCAGGCTCAGGTACAAACCCTCTGAGCCTCAGCAAGGCCATGAACAAAGCAGCCTGAAAATTTTAGATGGCTCCACCCTGACTAAGGATCACATGCCCTAATCCCCTTGCCAGACAAAGACCTAAAAACCTTGTCCAAGGTGATGGGCTGCATTCATTCATTTGCTAGAATACCCATTCAGTTTGTAAAGCTATTTTTCCATCTACCAAGTCCTGGCCAAAATATCTCTCAGGGCCAATTATTTACCCCTAGACAAATGACTCATGCTGGAAACCACCAACCTGGGCCTCCTCCCTTATAGAGACTCTTCACCTTGGAGAACTGTTGCTTATATAGATACAGCCTTGTCCAGCACAAGATTTACACTCTATTCCTCAGATTTTCAAGGGCCATCCAGAGCTCACTGGACTGCCCGAACATCAACTCTTTCCAAGGCATGGCCCCTCTGCCAATGGCTCTGGCACTCTCCACTCTCTCTGTGTGCCCCTCAGTCCAACAACATACCATTTTATCACTTATCTGTGGCCCGTGGACTTGATTCTAAAATTCCTGAAACTAAAGACTCACTGAAGAAATTCCAGTAACTAAATTACAACAACATCCTTTCTAGTGTCTTTTCATTTTCCCCCAAGACCCACATGGCCATGTGACTGCTACCAAAGACAGACAGAAAACCAAAGAAGGTGGAAAACCTGAAACTTCCAGTTTCTCTCAGAGTAGCCAGGGGACAAAGTTGGAGCAGGGAAGAAGGGCACACTTGCACATTCTTTTCACCTCCCTGAATGGGGGGGTGGGGGGGCAAAACCCCACCTATTGTTACCCATCTCATTCATTTTCCAAGCACCCACATGCACACAGTTCCAACCCATTTCTTAACCTGTGCAGCCTCAATTTCCTACTCGAGCTGCCACTTAGCCATAGGAGGCAAATCAACACTCCCCTAGGACCTGTGAAGGGAGGTCCAACTCCACCCTCAGATTTCTCTCAGTCATACCACATCCACACATTCTCCCACACCTCTCAACAGACCTGCCAGAGATCTAATGTCCAAGGAGTTGATCAGGCTCTTTCTTCCACTAAAACTGTAGTGGGATCCCCAGATCAATCATACCTTGCCTTAGACATCTCCCTCTGTAGGTACCTGTTCCTGCATACCAGTTCCTCCCAGTGTCTGACTCCTTGAAGACCCACCAAGGGGGTCCTTTCTCCACCTAGCTGAGGCATCCCCACAGGGAGGCCAAATTACCTCCCTGGGACACTCAGTGGTTCAAGTAGACAAGGCCGATCAGGGCCCCCCATGTGGGTATCCAGAGGATTGGCGGCAACTACAAGGTGCATGTTCTCTCCAAGAGTGCTCTTGCTTCCCAGTCAGAGAACTAAAAATGTTGCAGGAAGTCGAGGTCCAATGGAGAGAAAGAGCACCCAAACACCACATTTATAAGAGAAAGGGCTTTATCCACCAGCTAGGAGCTTACAACATAGAAGAATTCCAAATGGCCATGCTCCCCAATTGGCTTGGTCTTTCCCTTTTCATCAACAGTCAAAAAGTTCCACCCCACAGGAACCCTTCTCATTGGCCAGTTTGAATCAAGCAGGAGATGCTATTCCATCCCCTACAGAACTACAGAATTTCACAGAACTTGGAAATTTCTAAGTTCCAGGAATTTAAGTTTGCAAAGTCCCAAGAGCTGAGTCACCTTGGAAAGGACCTTGCAGGTGTGTCCTTCTGGTCTCCATGAGAAGACCTATTCTCCTAGACCTCACCCTTTTCAGGTATCCTATCACATTAGACCATGGCACTCTACCCAGGTCCAGGGTGACAGCTGGAGACTCTGTCTGAAAAAGAAAGAAAGAAATGGAAGCAAGCATTAGTTTGAAAGTCCTAGGAACATAAGTTTCTATACATTTTTAAGAGCTGAGTCACCACAGGGAGTACTTTGCAGGGACGTCCTTGGACTCCTCTGAGAAGGCTTTTGTCCTTTCGGACCTTACTTTTCCTGGGTATCTTCTGTAAAATTAACATTACAATTCAAAAGATAAGCTTTTAAATCAATCCACCTAAACAATTCAAGATAGGCATCTTTAGGGTGGGAGCTAAATTTACAGAACAGTAAGAATGTGAGACAGGGGTGAAGATCAGGCAGGACTCCAACAGTCCAGACCAGTTGTGTCATTATCTTCCCTAGTCTAACAGACTCCATCTTATTATCACTATATGTGCTTTAATTACTGGTATTTTTTCTGTGAATGATTTTGGACTTGAAAATTCAAGAATAAAACCCCAGACCATTCAAGTAAATGACAAGACAAAGTTTATTTTACAGAGAAGGACATAGAGAGAAAGGCAGAAAAATGCCTATGGGGGTGGGGGACTTGATTCTCTAATGGGAATCCCTGCATGAACCTTTTGTCTTGGGGTTCATATAATGCTTTCAAGCAGGGAGCATTGGGAAGGTAGTCACATTCACTTGGCTAGAAGCTAGCAGACAAAAAAACATCCTATCCATGTGGATTAGGTAATGAATGTATTAGCAAATAAATGAGGTCTCCATAGTTCCTTTCCTTGGCAAAGCAGCAGGGTGTATGCTTTCCTCTGCAGGGGAAAAAAATCCTGCTGTGTCCAGAGAGTGTAGTTTGGAAAAAAGTCTGTTTTATCAGGCCTAGAAAGTCGGGGTCCCTGTCCAGCCCTGAATTGGGGAACCCTTAATGATAACATAGCTCTCTAGTTTTGAGAGAGCTTGCTTGAAAAGATTGAGATCTAGGAGAACAAATCTTCTCAAGGAGACCACAAGGGTACACCTGAAGGGTCCCCTCCATGGTAACTCAGCTCTTGGGAATTTGTAAACTTAACTTCTTGGGACTTGGAAACTTTTGACTGTCAATAAAAAAGGAAAGACCAAGCCAGTCGGGGAGCATGGCCATTTGGAATTTTTCTATGCTGTGAGCTCCTAGCTGGTGAATAAAGCACTTCCTCTTATAAACGTAATGTTTGGGTGCTCTTTCTCTCCATTGGGCCTTGTCTTCCTGCAACATTTTGTAAAAGACAACTAAATCTAAGTTTCTTCTGGCAAAAGTGGAACGTGATATCATGACAAAAGTTCAGTTGTCCTGATACATAATCTGATTATGCCCGTGGATCAAAGTTTTGGGTAAAGCAGTTTCCATGGAAGTTTGCCTTAAAATCCCTTTCACCTCTTCTTTTGTTGTGCTGAGGAGCTTCCACTCACCACACAGCCACCAAGCCAAATTAGCAGAAGAGTCCTTTATTGAAGAGCTGGAGGGCAACTGCCTCACACCCAACACAGGATTTCAAAGAGCAGTCCTGACTGCTTAAAGGGTGGGGTTTTTAAGGCTTATTCTGCATCCTGGTTGGCACACAGGCTGCCCAGGTGCATCCAGGTAGGTAGCAAACATGGTACAGAAGCAGAATTTTGTTGTTAATCATACATCTATTTCAGTACTTTCTGTTACGCCCAGTGGGCCTAAGCTAAAGCAAAAAAGTGTCAAGCGTAGGCTATAATGGAAAAATACCTGTTAACTCCTGGCAAATTTCCTGACTGCAAGCTTTATGAAAAGGAAATTAAATAAATTTAGTTGACTCCCAAGATAAATGAAAAAGTACTAATTAGATTCTTGTTTCTAGTTCACTACCAGTTTCTTGCTTACTTAACAGCTTGGGAAATGAACCAAATGTCTTCATGTTGCAGGAAGACAAGGCCCAGAAGAGTGAAAGAGCACCCAAACACCATGTTTATAAGAGGAAGGACTTTATACACTGGCCAGGAACTTTCAGCATAGAATTCCAAGTGGCCATGCCCCCCAACTGGCTTCATCTTTCCCTTATTATCTCCAGTCAAAAGTTCCAACCCACAGGTACCTTTCTTATTGGTCAGTTTGAATCAAGTGGGAGATGCTAGTTCAGCTCCTACAGAGCTGCAGTATTTTACAGAACTTGGAAATTTCCAAGTTCTAGGAAGTTAAGTTTATAAATTCCTAAGAGCTGAGGGTCCATGGAGAGGACCCTGCAGGTGTATCTTTGTGCTTTCCTTGAGAAGACCTTTTCTCCTAGATCTCAACCTTTTTGGGTATCCTCCCTCATTCCCCCCTTTTGAGACTCCAATATATTTTAATTTGGGGTCTCAATATCAACTTGCTTCTTCAGGTGCCAATATTAATCACTTTGCAGTGATTTTAGATTTTAGAGACTGTGACTTTTCTTGGGTTCTCTACTGAGGCCTTAATAGTACCTTGATGGTGGTCTAATATACATATGAGTTTTTACTTTTCCTGGTGTGACATCCCTCCCCACCTCCTTTTCCCAAAGTTCAAAGTCCAATTAAGACAAGTCCCTCGAGGAGTTTCCTCAGGCTTCAGCTGTTCATTGACCAGCTAACTCCCAGTATGTGGCTGGAGCAGGGCATGTTGATCGTCCTAAAATTTACCTTTGCTTTCCAAGAGGCAGTGAAGCTTTACTCAGCCAGCTGTGATGACTCCAGGGGAGGATTCCTTTCACTTTAGCTGCCATGCATGTGGTCAGGATGATGGTGTAAAATCCTTTCTACCTTGGTTTGAGGGAGATCAGGTTCTGATCCTGGACATAGATCTGGTCTCCTTGATCTTCCAGAAAGAAAGAATATATAGACACAAAAGACTAAACAAAACATGGTTAACTACAGAAGTGGAGATTTTCCTTGGTACTCTTTCGAGGGTTTTTGTTTACTGAATTCAGTCTCTCCCAGTTCTTTTTTAGGAGTCCCTGCTAAATTGCAGAGGATTGACAGAGGACTCTTTGAACAACACCAGTGGCAAGGCCTGTTTCCAATTAAGCTTTGCTTCCTGGCAGAGTTTACAAATTCCTGTTCTTATGACCCTTTTCATGCACTTTATCCTGTCTAAGCTTTGAGGTTCATAAGTTACATATAGTTTCCAGGTGATACCTAAAGTTTTAGCTATTATTTGCATTATTTATGTTATGAAGGCTAGGCTATTGTCCAATGTAAACCAGAGTAGTAACCTAAACCATGGGACGATTTCTCTGGGCAACACTTTTACTACTTTAGGAGTTCTTCTTATCCTGGTAGGAAAGGCTTTCACCTATTCCAAGTTTGTGCAGACCATCACCAGCAATTATTTGTTCTCTTTACACCCTGGGAATTTCAGTAACATCTACCTGGAAGTTCTCAAAGGGCATTGCTCCATACCACTGGATTCCTGGGGATATCGTTGGTACTTGGTGTGCATTAAACTGGCTGCAGGTGACACACTGTTGACTGACATATTTTGCCAGGGCTGCCATGTGAGAGATGTAGAGTTACTAGCCCAGCAACTTCACCAAAGACTCCTGTCATACGGTGGCTCCTAAGCTAGGGGACTGCTACTTGTCCATATGGCATCTTTATTCATCCTCCCTCCGTTTTCTGGCTCCTCTCTGCTGCCAACTATTCCTTCTTTTCCCAGGAGTAGATAGATGATAGCTCCAGAACCCGTGGCATGAGGGTAGCCACTTGTGACACCTGGTTTGGCTTGAATGCAGCCCTTTTTGGCTTAGTAATGACACTAGTATTCCCTTTAGTGATGGTGGAAGCATCTTGTTGACAGTGCATCACTGCTACCTTTTGGGATTTCCATACTGCCTCTAGCAACTGAAGTATCTCCTGCTGATACTTAATGTTCTTTTTCCCAGAATTTAATAGTCCCTTCTCCTATACCATGTCCCATGTACTTGGACATTCTGAAAAGCATATTTAGAGTTTGTGTAGATATTCACACTTTTTCCTTGACCTAGTTCTTAGGCTTGAGTCAAGGCAATTAATTCAACCTTCTGAGTTAATATTCCTTGGGGCAGGGCTTAGGTTCTACAGTCTCTGTTAAGGTAACCACTGCATACACAGCCCACTGCTCACCTTACACCATCATGTAACTACTTGTCCCAGTATGCATGTGTATAAGGATGGTCACACAGGTCAGGTCTGGTAGAATACACATTGTTTATAACTTTTGCACAGCCATATTCAATCTCTCTTCCCTTGACTGGAAGGAGCGTGGCTGGCTTCAGGTTGTTACATACTTCTATTGTTATGCATGGATTGCCACACATTAAGTTTTGGTACTTAGGTAATCTTGCATTAGTGAGTCAGAAATGTCCCTTAGTGTCCAATTAATATGACCTCAGAGTGGGGTACTTTCACTCTGAGATTCTTCCCTAGAGTCAATCAGCTTCTTGTACAAGGAGTGCAGTAGCAGCTAGAGCCTTTAAGTACGGTGACCATCCTTTTGCCACTCTATCCAACTGCTTAGAGAGGTAAGATAAAGTTCTTGGCCAGGTCCAAAGCAGCTGGGTGACCATACCCACAGCCATCTTTCCTCTCTCTGAGGCACACAGACTGAAGGGCTTGGCCAGTCTAGTAGCCTCAATGCAGGTGCAGTCATCAGTCTCATCTTTACCTGGGAGAAGGCATGTTCTTTTTCTCCTTTCTATTCTAAGGGCTCTCTCTCCTCTCTTTTAGTTGTCTAATAGAAGGGTTTGGCCAAGGTGGCAAAGTTGAGAGTTCAATGGTGGCAGGAACCAACCATGCCTAAAAATTCCCAATTTTGCTTTTGGTTTGTGGGGGTGGGGAGGCGATTAATGACCTGCCTCTGTTTCATGCCAAGATTCTCCTCCCTCTGCTGGATAGTATATCTACATAATGTACTTCCTGCTGGCAGATCTGGGCCTTCCACTTACACACTTTATAACCACATACCTCTAGATGTTGTAAAAAACAGTCCATACCTTGGGTGCAGTCTGCCTGGGTAGGGTGCCCTAAGAGGAGGTAATCAACTTAGTGGAAAAGAATACACTCTAAATGCTTAGCCAGGAATTTGTGGGGATTGAAAGCCAGTACCTATCAAAAAATCATGGGTGAGTTTTTGAAATCCTGTGGCAACCTTGTCCATGTGTACTGTATCACAGTTCCCATGTGTGGTCTTTCCCATTGAAAGGCAAAGAGCATCTGGCTCTCCAGAGCCAGCCTTATACTGAAAAAGGCATCTTTTAAGTCCAGGCAAGTGAAGCACTTGACTTCTTCTGGCAGCAGACACAGCAGTGTATATGGATTAGACACAGTGGGATGCAGTGTTACAGTTACACCATTTACTGGGAAATTCTAATTTTAGGTTATAATTTTTCCTGAGTTATCTATATAGACACAGCAGATAATATTTAATCCTGCCTAAATTTTTCCAGTGTAGCCAACAGGAGACCTTTGTTGAGTCTTAAGGGTTCAGAGTAAATATAACTACCCTATATAATTTATAATTCTATACCCTTTGGCCAGTATGTTAGTTCCACTTAACAGATTAGTTTAGTAAAAGAGTTATGTCTCATTTTATGAGCTGATAGTACAGAGAAGGCTAGGATTTAATACAGATAAGCCACAGCCTCTTTTATCCTTTTAAAATATTTATCTTTCCACTAAAGACAAATTACAGCAGAACCAACTCAGCTGCTAAAAAAATTTGTACCTTCTGTATACTAAGCTTATTAGTTGCATAAACCATAGTAAGAATACTTATTAGTCATCTAGGCTCTCCTTTCCTTTAAAATTGGCTTTGCTGGAACCTTTTATAAGGAATCTCAGGTTAAGACTTGAAAGCCTTTCAGAGCCCAGGTTTCATCTGTGCCATTAGATACCTATATGCATTGAGCAAATTCCTCTTCTCTTGAGGTCCCCAAGCACATTTCAATTCCCTGACCTGTTAGAAAACAACCTTTGTTACTTACCACAGATCAGGAAATGTTATTGATGGGTATCTGGCCAGTTTTTCAAAGGGCTTTTTTATTGGCCTCATAAAGTTAACTTTAATTCCTTAATGCAGTCTGGACACCTCTGGAAATGCTATTCCAGTGAAAACCTTGGTAAAATAACCAGTGCCTTCATCATGACCTACAGAAGAAAACAGATTCTTATTGCACTTATGCAAATTACTATATTGTCTGAAATTAAGAATACTTACAAATGGCTTTCATATTCTGGAGAAATCAAGGAGAGAGAAAAATCACATGTTTCAAATTCTGCTCTCAAGTACATACATTACTTGAAAAGCTACAAGTAGCTCGAAAGACAGAAAATTATTTTCTTGACTTCTGGAAAGCAAAATACAGACAGAATCAATAATATTTCAAACAAAAAGTCATAACAAACTAGCCCAGTTCCATGTAACTAATTTCTGTTCTGTTAGGTTAGCAATCCTCATAAACATGTTAACTTTGCAATTAAAGTTCTAAAAGTGTGCTTTTAGTCTGAAGGTACTCAATTTCCAAAGACATCAGGAATTTGAATTTGAGAGAATTCGTCAGCCTCTCTTAATATTTCTTTCTTTTCTTTTCTCAGGACAAATTTTGGACTCAGACAGTTACAGAAGTCACTTTTATTTTAGATGAATTAAAATTATTACTAACAATATATGTTAGGAGGGACCAATGTCTTATATGTGAGAACAGACCAATGCTTTATAATATTTGAATATACATATAACCATAACTCACATAAAATTAATCACCATTTCATATTTGACAATGTTTCCTATACATGTTTAATAAGTAAGGCTAACTTGTTTTTGTCATGTTTTCCATGGTTTTAATATTTTAAAAAGACCAAATTTAGAGCTGTGGGTTTTTTTGTTGTTGTTTAGTTGGTGTGGGTCGAGTTCACACTCCAAACTGCTTCTTGCTGAAGATGAATGGTGATATGGGGCAGGGGAACAGTTAGAAGTTCCTCAAAGAAGGGAGAGTCAGTGTTCACAGTAAAGGAAAATCCTGATCAATTGGGGAAAAATGTTAGGATATTCTCTTCATGTAATTGCCCAGGCCCAGGAAACTGGAATCCCTTGTTGAGGCTTGAATGGGGGAACCCTGTATCAATAGAGGGGGACATTTAGGGTTTCTCTAGATGAAGGGTAATCCAGGGGTCCACAACAGAGTCAGGTCTTGCATTGGAACCCTTTTCACTGTTTGTGGTCTGATGATATCCTCTCTTGCTGGCTTCTAAATAATAACTTTAAATCTTCTTTAGGCTCACAAGTGTAAGTGGACTGTCGTTGATTCTCTTCACAGTCTGCTTCTGTAGAAAGTGGTGGGTTACAGGATTATGCTCGTGAATGATATATCCAGGAATCTAGTCCCATAACTTTAACAGCTGTAGAAGAAGACAAGATAGTAGGAAAGGGACCCTCCCAAGTTGGGGTAATTAGGTCTCTTCCCGAAGTTAGTTTAATTGCTTCTGGGGTTAAGAGGGCTATGGCTGCTACATGTCGCAGACAATTTGGCCATCCCTTGGGCACAGTGTCAATTTTTTTACTAAGATAAGATACAAAACTGGACCCTGGCAATGTGTCAAGACCTCTAGGGAAATTATAGTCTCCTCCGTAACTTATAGATTAAACTGTTGTTCTGTAGGAAGACTTAAATCAGGGGCTTGTAAAGGGGCATTTTTTAGCTGTTGGAATGCCTTATCTGCCTCTGGTTCCCATTCTAGAGTGACCAGGCACTATTTTTGAGCATTTTTAATTGAAGAATAGAGTGATAGAGTGATCTAGCTATTTCACTACATCCAGGAATCCAGAGTCCACAAAACCCTATAATTCCCAAGAAACCTCGAAGCTGTCTGAGAGTTCAAGGTTTAGCATGAGCCAACATTGGTTCTAGTCTTTCTTTTTCCAAAGCTCTCTTTCCCTGTGAAATTTGGAGACCCAAATAGTGCACTTCAGGTACACACAATTGGGCTTTAGCCTTGGGAAACTTGTACCCACTATCAGCTACAAAGTTCAATAGAGCTTGGGTAGCTTGTGGCATTCCTCTGCATCTGGTGCTACCAAAAGAAGGTGATATACATCCTGAGTAAGCATCTCCATGGGATATGAGAAACAACTCAAGTCTTGGTCTAAGGCTTGCCCAAACAAATGAGGGTTGTTCTTAATTCCCTGGGGTAACTTAGTCTGTATAAGCTGGGGGTGGAGTCAGAAGGGTCTGCAAAAGCAAATAAGTATTGGGAATTCTCATGAAGGAGAATGCATGAAAAGGTATCCTTTAAGTCTAAAACTGTGAAACAGGCAGCTCTTTCCGGGATTTGATA
Source organism: Arctocebus calabarensis (assembly GCA_963573935.1). Taxonomy (NCBI): domain Eukaryota; kingdom Metazoa; phylum Chordata; class Mammalia; order Primates; family Lorisidae; genus Arctocebus; species Arctocebus calabarensis. The sequence goes on along the minus strand of CAUYON010019732.1, from coordinate 6,441 downwards.
TAATAAAGTATACAGATTGAGAACTATAGGATGGAGAGGAATGACTGCTTCCTTTATAATGTGGAGGTCTTGTACTAGTCTCTAAGTCCTGTTTGGCTTTGGCACTCTTAGAATAAGAGTGTTACATGGACTGTTGCAAGGTATCAGCAATTTCTGTCATTTTAGATTCTGTATTATGGGTATTAGCCCATTCTTAGCTTCTGCTTTTAGAGGGTATTTTTTTTTTTTTACTGGGATAGATGGTGGAACTTTTAAACTTAATTTGTACCAGTTGAGCATATCCTGCTCTTCCTACTTGTCCCCCTGTAGCCCATACTTCTGGATTAATGTCTGTCTCTAATAAGGGAAGGCATAGTATAGGTTCCTGTCCCATATTCATATAAATTGTTGTTCCCATTTTAGTTAGTATGGCCTTCCCAAAAGGGAAGCAGACTTTTAGGCATGAATAAGAAGGCGTGAGAGTACAGCCAGTTGCCCTAATTGCAACTTAAGGTCGGCCAAAAAATTTGGTGCCTGGTTTTCTGGACATACCCTGTACAGTTACAGATTTGAAGGATGGAAGACTAGGTTTAGAGGGAAGGACAGGACAGGTTGCTCCAGTGTCCAGCAGAAATTCTGTCCACCGGACTTCCACTGTGAGAAAATCCAAGGGCTCTTGAGGGGTAATGACAATAGCTATGAACCATGAGAAATTGCCCCAGGCATGCTCAGTCCAGTTCAGGGGCTTATGGGGTCACTGTCCCATGAGGCCTTCACCTCTGGCAACAGGCTGCCCTTCAGTGGTCACCCTTGTACTTTGGACAGGGGCCCGGTGACACTGCCCAGCAGATGGTGCTGCCAGGGGCAATGTTTTCTGTGGCCACTCTGACCACACTGGAAGCACTTGCTCTTGTCTCATCTATGCCCTGAATGGTGCCCATTTGTTGGAGTCCCATTACTAGAGCTGTCATTCTTTTTTTATTCCTTCTTTCTTTTTTCTTCTCTTTCTCCTGATGTTGATTATAAAAGACAGCTGTGATCATTTTAAGAAGGTTTTCCTGGCTATGATCTGTGCCTACAGCCAGTTTCTGGAGTGTTCTTCGAATGCCTGGGACTGCCTCAATGACAAATTTATGTTTCAAAATAATCTGTACCTTTAAAGATTTCTGTGTCAACTGAGTATATTTTCTCATCACCTCCCTAAGCCTCTCAAGAAAGGTTCAGGGACTTTTATTTTGCTCTTGGTAAATAGGAGACAAGTTAGAATAATTCATAGGATTTATTTATTTATCTGGATCAACATAAACCTTCCAGGATACATGTTAGAAAATATTTATGCCACCGGTCACCTCGTTTCTCAGGGTCCCATTCAGTTTTCTCAAAGGGAATGGTTTGTCTTCCCATGGAAGTATCTGTACCTTTCCTCAGAGGACATGCTGCTCTCAGTATTGGACATGAACCACAAATCACTCTTCTTTCTAACTTCATCTAAGACTTCATTTTTCTCAGTTAAATTTAAAGTGTGATCTAGTAGTAGAATTACATTTCCTCAAGAGAAATCAAAACTTTGTCATAACCTTGGAGCACCCCTGTATACCTATCTGTGTCAGCAGAAAATTTCCCTAAATCAACCTTAATTTGTTTTAAATCTGCCAGAGAGGCTCAGCTCCTGTAGCTCAGTAGCTAGAGTGCCAGCCACATACACTGAGGCTGGTGGGTTCAAATCCAGCAGATGCCTGGCAAACAATGACAACTACAACTAAAGAATAGCTGGGGGTTTTGACAGGTGCCTGTAGTCCCAGCTACTTGGGAGGCTAAGGCAAGAGAACCACTTAATCCCAAGAATTTGAGGTTGCTGTGAGCTATGACGCCATGGCATTCTACCCAGGGCAACAGCTTGAGACTCTTTCTTAAATCAATCAATCAATCAATAAATCTTCCAGAGAAAATGGAGTGAATAATCATGCATTTCCCCTCTCACCCCCCACAGACTCAACGATGGGATACAAAAGATACAGTTGATTTCTGGACACCTCAGTAGGACTACAAGAAACTCTTGTAGCAGACTGCTTCTTGGGGGTTTCTAAAAGCATAGCAGAAGGTGTGGGAAAAGTAGATGTTGGGTTTGAGCTAAGTGGTTATAGAGTCTCTCTCCAGAATTCCTGGCCATTGGGTAACTTACTACGGTCAGAGAGCTGGATCTATCTGACAGGTTTTACATAGTTGGGAGTTGTCTCTAAGAAAAAAGAACACATGCACATAGATAATTCAGACCAATTCCCATCTTGTTCACCATAATTTAGAGTACCCAATGGTGGAATTAATGTTCACTATTAGAGAGTCAATACTAAGGCCAGGCTTGGGTGCAGAAGAAAACCATACACTCTTTTTTCAGTGTCTGTGGATTAAGCATGTCCCAACACTTCAGAATACAGTACAGTACAATTCCCTTGAGGAGAGAATATGTTACCCATCTGTGGGAAAGAACAAATGTCCAGTTTCTTAATCAATCCCATCCTCTCTTCCTGGGTTATCAAAGTGTCCTCTGAGGAATCCAGCAAGCCTTCCAGCCAAACAAAAGGAAGCATCCCTCCAATGACTGAGGAAGAATCCCTGAGGAGAGTGGCCTCTCCAGCCCAGGCTCTTGTCTGGATTTAGCCACAATTACCAGTGTAGCGCTTTGTACCCACTGGCTATCCTGTGTCTATTACAGCAAAGCAGCCCAAGACATCAAGTGTCAGGGACCTTGGTTCCATGTGATACTCCTTCTGCCCCTTTCTGAGCCTAGTATTGAGTATATGCCTATCATTAAATGTGGGGATGAGTCCTGCCCTGGGGAAAAGTGGTGGCGTGTTTGCACATTTAACATTTCATAATTTTTACTAGCTTCTCTAAATTCCCAGTAACAAAGGAATACAGGCTTTCTATCATAAGTAGGTCTTAAATGCTGTTTTCCAACTTCATTTCTTCCCTAAAAGTTGGAAAAGCAGCAATAATTAAACTCAGGGTTGAGAGACTCTTTAAAATTTTTGCATTAGAATTAGCTAGCACTAGGTGAAGTTCTTGAGAAACCTAGAATTACTTGGAACCTTTCCATTTACTCTAATAGACGAGAAAAAGAAAATTAAATACCCAGGATCATTTCCTTTGCCTTTCTTCATGTTTGAAGGTTTTATTTCTTTCCTTTTCTCTTTTAAAGAGACTGAACTACAGCCTAGGGTTTGGGGCCATTCTTGCCTCAGGGGATTGTCCCGGGCTATCCTTCTCCATTTTGCCCTTTATTTGGAGCTGGCTTCTTGGCCACTAATCATTAGCATAGTTCAACTTTTTCTCAAACTCCTGGAAAAGCCAACTGAATTTAATCTCGGATGAAAGGCAATGAAAAGGACCTTGTTGACTGAAAAATAATAGAAAGTGTCAGTACTAATCTTTTACCAATGTTCAAACAAAGCATGCAAACCACAAGGAGACAGATGAAGCAGCAGGGGGTTACAGAGATACATTGAAAACATTTGACACAATGGAAGAGAAGAGAAGATAGTAAAAGAGCTGGGAGAGCACCAAAATACCCTCCAGTGCCCTGGGGTAAAAAAATGTTGCAGAAAAAACAAAGGCCAATGAACACCCAAATACTATATTCAAGAGGAAGAAGGGTTTTATTCAGCCATGGAGCAAACAGCATAGAATAATTCAAAATGGCCACACTCTCTGACTGGCTTGCTCTTTCCCCATTTTTTTCTCTAGTCAAAAAGTGCCAGCCCATGGTTACCCTTCTCAATTGTCAGTTTGAATCAAGTTGGAGAAGTGGTCTCCACCTCTTATAGAACCATGGTCTTTTACAGAAGCCAAACCATGAGTTAGTTTTCAGGTCTCAGGAAGTCTCGACTCTAAGAGCCGAGTCACTGCAAGGAGGACCTCACAGGTGTATTCTTAGTGTCTAATTGAAAAGACCTCTGTTCTTTCAGACCTTACTTTTTCTGGGTATCCTCCCTTATTCTCTCATTTTGAGACTGTCTCTCTCTCTCTCTCTTTCCATATATATGCATATAGACAGTATATGTGTATATATATGCTCCTCTCTCTCTATATATATAAATATATATTTATATATAATTGTATATATAATATATATATTTCTATCATATTATATATAAATATATTATATTATATAGAGAGAGACAGAGATAGAAATATATATATTTTATATACACATATAAATTTGGGGTCTCAATATCATGTTGCTTCTGCAGGAGCCTGTAGTGTTTCATGTGATTTTACTTGGTTATTAATTTGCTAGACTAGCTCCAGGGGTTACACTGACTCTATTGAACAATCTGTCTTCACTACTTCTTTTGAGCACATTTCTTTTTCTTTCTTTCTTTTTTTTTTTTTTTAAGGCAGATGAGATGAAATTTATTTATTTATTTACTTATTTTGCAGTTTTTGGCCAGGGCTGGGTTTGAACCGGCCACCTCTGGTGTATGGAGCCAGCACCCTACTCCTTTGAGCCACAGGCACTTCCCTTGAGCACATTTCTTTTGCTGCAGTTCACACTGTCTCAGATGCTCTATATCATACATTTTCACCTTTCACATTCCACCTCACACTACTTTTCTGTAAAATCAAAGACATAAAGTTATTTATGATCTGTGCTACTGTTTCTTTCTGCTCCTTCCACTGCAGCACCCAGTGTGCATTAAATTTTAGTGTCACCTGGCTGGGCTTTCCTATTTTTCTTGTCTGGACCAGCATTCAGATTTCAGGGACTGTGATTCCTCTTGGGTCCTCTATCCAGGCTTTAATTGTATCATGGCATGGCTAGCTAACATATATATGGGTTTTAACTTTTCCCTGTGTCGTATAGTTAGTACTACGTCCATTTATGAGAGGAAGATCCCTTCTGGGTGCCTTTGCTTTAATAAAAGCTATAAAAGAGTCACCCTTTGTCCTAGATTACAGGTGGGTATGCAGATAACATCCCCCCTCCTCCATTCCCAAATTCCAAAGTCCAATTGAGACAAATCCCACAAGAAATTTCCTCAGGATTCAGCCATGCATTGACCAGCCAACTCCCAGTATGTGGCTGGAGCAGCATTCTGGGTGAGCATTTCCCCAGCTGTTCTATTTTTTCCTGATGCATACAATTAAAAAGGCTTGGCTGAGTCAGACAGGCCTAGCATCAGGGTCTGCCTGTAATTATTCCCTTGGCCTCTTGAAGGAAAAAATTGGTTGGCCAGATTTCTACTCAATTGACCCTTTCTCTCCCCACTTTGTAACTTCATACAATGGTTTGGCCAGTCTGCGTGTTTCACACAGTCTTTCACAGAAATCTCCAGGGCTTTCATCTCACTTCTGCATGACCTCAGCCACCTTGCTTATGTTTGTGACTTTCTGGCTTTCCTATACTGACAGGGATAGAGTCAAAGTTGGGTCCAGGGTATGAGAATGAAACCATTTAGGAGTCACCTACAAATATCAACAAGTTCTGTATTTTGAAGCTAATTTTCACATAATGAGAACATTAGTATTCTTTTTTTTTATTGAATCATAGCTGTGTACATTAGTTCAATCATGGGGTACAGTGTGCGGGCTTCACATGCAATCTGAGATATTTTTATCAACCTGATTGACATAACGTTCATGAAATTTTCTCAAGTACTATGTGAAAACCTTTTTGATCCATATTTAGAAGTTTGCTCCAGACCCTTCAAATATGTACCACACATGTGATCTCACCCTTTGTACTATCTCCCCCCACCCTCTCCCTCCCCTTCCCTCTCTCTCCCCTTTCCCCGTTTTCCTGTGCAATAAATGGGGTGTAGCTTTCACTTGAATGATAAAGAATTTGTCTCATATTAGGGGTGTATACATTGGATACTTTTTCTTCCATTCTAGAGATACTTTGCTAAGGAGCTCCATCCATGTAAATATGAAAGAGGAAAAGCCACCATCTTTCTTTAAGGCTGCATAATATTCCATGGTATACATGTACCACAGTTTATTAATCCATTCGTGGATCGATGGGCTCTTGGGCTTCTTCCATGACTTAGCAATTAGGAATTGGGCTGCAATAAACAATCTGGTACAGATATCTTTGTTGTTCTGTGATTTTTGGTCACCTAGGTATATACCCAGTAAAGGAATTACAGGGTCAAATGGCAAGTCTATTTTTAGATCTTTGAGTATTCTCCAAACATCTTTCCAAAATGAATGTATTAGTTTGCATTCCCACCAGCAATGTAGAAGTGTTCCCTTTTCTCAACATCCACACCAACATCTCTGGTTTTGGGATTTCATCATGTGGGCTAATCTTACTGGAGTTAGATGATATTTCAAGGTAGTTTTGATTTGCATTTCTCTGATGATTAAGGATAATGAGCATTTCTTCATGTGTTTGAAGGCTGTGTGCTTGTCTTCTTTAGAGAAGTTTCTTTTCAGATCTTTTGCCCATCCTGAGATGGG